>VZRE01012196.1:171257-247487 GCA_013396775.1 Cephalopterus ornatus | reverse complement strand
CAATCGATTCTGTGATTCTATGATTCTATGATTCTATGTTTTCGTTGTTGTGAGTCTCCCAAAATTATTTCATCACACTGTTGGCTAACAGAAGAAAAAAACATTACTTTATCAGTCTGTACAGAAGCTTCTCACTACCTATTTTGAAATTTAACTCCAACACTGATTCCGCTTTTTTGCAGAATTCCAGGTTTTCAGATTCTACTGTTGAGCCTTTCAAATCACTAAGGTTTTTTGTTTGTTATTTTATGCTTGGGCTGAGTTTTTTACTTGTTTTTGGGGGTTTGGGGTTTTGTGTTTTGTGTTTCCCTATTGGGTTTCCATCACTTGTGTTGGTACATGTCATCTTGGCAGTGTAGGCACCTATGCATCACCATCATTTAGTTATTTGTTTCTCCCTTTCCTGGTCAGTAATTCAGCAATCAGCTTTGGAACAGTTCTACGGTACTTAGCTCTGCAGACTTACAGGAAGTGTGCAGTAAAGAGTTACGACTGTTCACCTCCCAGTTTATCCATTTATAACTAATTTGTAAGTGTCTGTTAAGAATTTAATTTCCTCATTACCTTAAGGATAAATCCCTGGCAATCTGCCATGTCACTTGTTTCTCTTTATCAGGAAGATTTCCCTTTCTGGTTAAGGTGAAATGTGACCCGTTGTCAAATGATAATATTTTTTATGTCTTTCTCAGATGAGAACTGTTGGCAGGAACATGATTATTGCAGCCAGAAATGGCCTTTGTTATAAATGTTATTTCACGGGAGTCTTGCATTGTGACAGGCAAAAACAGTGACCCTTGTACTTGATCAGATGTCAGCTGCAGCTCTGCTTATGAGAGTAGGAGAGACAGGGGTGACAATGGCAGTGCATAAATCACTGTTATAATATGATGAGTAGAAAATAACATTAAGAAAAATTTTAAATTTGGTATGAATCCTAGCCAGCACTGTAAACTTAATGCCTTATTCTGGTGATGCCTTGGTGCCATGTCATGAGCAATGTCTCAATTTTGCCTTTATTTTCCATGAAATATTTATTTACTTCACAGTCACCACCTATTTGGGTATCAGATTAAGATAAAAAAGAAATCAAGAAAAGTAATCAGACATTGTATATTTATTGTTCATGGAACAGAAATAGGAGTAATGTCACAGACCAGGAAGGACTACACCATTTGCTCTTGCTCAGGTTCTCTGCTTTCTTGAGAGCCATTACAGATTTGGAGTGAGTGTGCTGGTTGACTCAAGCCCCACTGTCCTGGTTCTGGCCCAGTAGGAGGTCAGGGCATGGCCAAGACGATGTGTTATTCAGTACCACATTACGTCACAGCCAGGGGTTGGGAAAAGGGACTCTCACTTCTGGGAAGGAGGGGAGTCCCTTTCCGGTTGGGGAAGCAAGTGTGGCGGACATAGGCTGTGTCTGCCACTGCTCAATGTTTTGACTGGTGCGCATTTTGCATGTAAATCACCCTCTCTTTTGTACACTGTTGTTACTAGTATTGTTGCTGTTAATCTTCATTTTCTTATCTCATTGCAGTTTCCAGTAAATTATTCTTATCTCAACCCATGAACCCTGACTTTATTGTCTCCCCTTGGAAGGGGGAGGGGAACTGCTTATGGTTTCCTTTTTAGTGGGAGTACTAAATTGGGGAAAACCATTCCTAAACCAGGACACTCATGCAACACAAATTTCTCTTAAAAAAGATGCTACTCCTAATTTTTATAGATGTTTCTCAAGCAAACATGATCATATCCTCTTTTGTATTCATTGATTATTTACATTGGTGCTATTCCAAATATGTTACCTGAGACATGAACAGTGACAACTATGGGTAATGCCAAACAATGTAAGATCACATCCTCGACATTTTACAATCAAAGCTTTCACAGTCGTAAAATATTTTGCCAGCTGTGATGCAGGAGAAGCCTGTAGGTTCATGAAGGTACTGTAAATAATTTTGCAGTTAAAACTGGTTCAATATTAAGTGTTGTGTGTTACTACATGGAAGTTGAACTTGGAATAAAAGACTTTATAGTGCCAATGCAATTGCAACTGGCATAATTTTAAGATTCTGTTGAATTTGTCTTCAACATAAAACTGCTAAATATAAGATTAAATATTATATACTTATTATTGATTTAATAATTGGATAATTTAAATAGCAATTCAATATTAAGTGTAAAATAGTAACTTTGTTGTTCAAAAGATTCATTAAAGTTGTTTTAACCTCAAGATACTGACAATACAGTTATATCATCAGAAGGATTTTGCTAGTGAATCAGCCACCCACCCAAAGTATCATCCAGATAATGCTTGTTTCTCAGAAAGTCATGAAGTTCACCAGCAGCATTTTTCAAAGAGCAATGCATATTGACTTAGGGCTGTTCCCATTTAAAAGGTCATGGTAAAAAAATGTGTTCTCATGTAGTATCCCATGATTATAGTTACCCTCCACTTCACAAAGAATAAAGCAACTCTGCATCACAAATAAAGCTGCAAGAGGTTGAAGTGCATCTATTAATTACCACAGCGTTACTGGGCTCCTTTATATCTACGGAAAGGCGGATACCTCCGTTTTTTCTCCTCATCATTTCTTCAACTGTTTTCTCTAAGCGTGAGACACATTTTGGGCCCTCTGACTGCTGTAACACCTCACTTACAGTTAACTAGCATGCATGGAAGAATATGTGCTCTTTATTTGTTGACTTGCAGGCAATTGTATCATCATAACAGAGCACAGATCTTAGATATCAGAGAACAGGAAGGAGCATTTGCAAAATATTAATAACTCTGAAATAGCAATAAAAAGTAAATCTCAGGAAAAAGCCTGTTTTTCATTAGAAACAGCCTCTAGTATATCTTGCTACTTGGCATGGAATAACTCTTGCCCATACCAAATTCTGTTTGCCTTCAAAACATGGCTGGCCGTATCCAAATTGCCCACTGAGAATAGTTCCTGGCCTGTGCTGAGTCCTAAATTATGCCTGAAACTTGTTGGTCATGGCTGTGGTTGTTCTGGAGACTACTCCAGGAATTTAGGGGTATGGATGATGGAGTTTCAGTGTCTGAGAGCAGTATTTGGCAATATTTTATTCATTAGTAAAGATGTAGTCCCGAGAACTGCTCCTGGGCTGCAAAACTATCTAAAACACCTTCAAAGCTAGGGAAAGAAATTCCCTCTGCATGGTTTGTATACCAAGTACATATTTCTATGAAAATTATTTACAGCAAGAGATAAAAGAGAACTACTTTTAGTTCAGGTAATGGGAAATAGCAGGAAGAACAAGGTGAGAGAGTACAGTGAACGTTGTTCTTGGTTTAGGGAAGCCTAAATTAGAAATGCACTAGTGACATTGGTTTTTATGGAGCTTTTTTTGTGATCCCAACAATTTTAACTCTTATTCTGCAAGAAAAGTAAGAGAATAGATCCCAGAGCAAACAGAGAAAATAGCAGTCAACCGTGGCATTTCCAGTTTCAGGAAGAGTGCCAGAAGGGCATTCTGGGAAATGAAGTCCAGGGCACTCTGTCGCACATCCAAGGTAGAGTGCCTGATTATGATTGGTTAAGAAGGTCACATGTTGTTATATGTCACTATTCAAACTTCCTATATAAGAGATTATTCCTTTGAATTAAGCGATTCAGTTACTCACCATACCGGTGAATGAGTCTATGCAGATTTATTATTTATTATATTAAAAATTGACCTACAGTCAATAAAAAAATAAGACTGAACTACACAACATCACATTTATATAACTTTTTACTACCAACATGAAAGACTTAATGTCTGCTAAAGGTCAGTGATACAAATCTGAAGTTAAATGGTTTTCAGAGGCAGTGGTCATCTGCTTTTCTCATAGCCTTCTGAGGATTAAGTATAGAAAATACTTTAAACTCCAAAGCTTTGGACTGGCAGTAGGTTTTAGGCATTTCACCCATATGCATACACTTGTGAGGTACTATGGTGTACTGGATGTAACACCGACCATGCAAGAAATCTATATTTCAAGTGCTTGATAAAGAAGGTTTTGTTTGCATATCAGGCCACTCAATGAAAATGTCTCCAGGCAGGCCAGGAGCGTAACAGTGATTAACAACGCCCTTTCTGCTGTTTAACTACATTTTGCAAGACTTCTTGATCCTGGGAAAATAAAAGATACACAACTTCAGACAGCTTCTCTGAACAGTGTACCTTGCTTACTTGAACTTTTGGAAAATCCAGGCTGAGTATGGACCTTCAAGTGACCCTGGACACTTAACGGACTGATTCCAAATTAAGCAATGGATGACAGCTTCAGGTAAGATGTCTGAGCTACTGGAGGTAGAATGAAAAGAAAAAATACTGACACACATGTGAATCAAAACTATAATTATGTCATATATCTAAATCCAAGAAATTTCTCAGAGACTCTTCAAAGAAGTTCTGTCGGTTGCCATACATCATTGAGACAATAAACCTGTAGAAAAGCAGTATGGATTACATTTCTTGGATGTGAAAGCCCAAGGCAGTCTCCTCCCAGAGATCTACCAATGGGATTTTAAATTACATGGAACTTCTAAGCCAACACAAATACAGGATCACCATTGGTATAGTGCCTATAAAACATTTGAGAAGCAAAAAAATAAATTAAACAGATAAGAAATGTGAAAAATCAAACACATTAAAAACTATAGACAACAAAGACACTCAAATTCGCAGTGCAACCCTGTTGATGAAGAAGGATAAGAAATATCAAGAAGAATAAATTTAAAAAGCTATAAACTATATTTCATTAAAAATAAAATAAAAATGTCAAGAATATATTTATGTTTATTGATAAATGGAGACTTAAACATTATCAAGGAAATGTTTCTTTACTTTTAATAAGAAAGGTTATAAATCATAGCTGTATATGTAAGAAAAACAAAAAAATAATATAAGGAAATTACAAATAAATAAATTATGCTGATTTGTTTGGGGAAAAATGCAAATAAATAAGCTTACTGGTAATTTAGTTTGCCATTTTTCAATAATATGGTAGAATGATGTCAATAGAAGATCCAATATTTTAGAATATTAAGTGGCTCCAAAGAAATAAAAATATTTGATACTGCATTTCCAACTATGTCACTCTTAAGCGTCTCATTGACAGGGTTGATGCTGCTTGTCAAATAGCATTTTGAACCTCAACTGATCTGGATAACGAACTTTCTCGACCCCTCTGGGATTCCAGCAACGTCCATTTGCACCTTCTCTTGCATGGGATATGCTCTGAAAGTTGCAAAATCAGGTCCTATAGTATCAATTCACATAAAGACAGGTAACAGAATAGAATTTCAAATTGAAATTTGTTGCCTGTAGGAAATGTCCTCCTTCTTTTACAAGTCGTGACAAAACTATTTGATCACAATGTTCTCCATCAGCTCCTACCTCTCCTACTCCACAATACCTCCGTGGAGCATGACTTTTTCGAATACTTTACAGTTTCAAGATACCGCCTCTCCATTTTAATTTGAGATGACAGCCACCACAAAGCTCACTTTAAGATGTTTTTACCCTCCATCCTCACCAAACACCTAAGAGGATTCAAGACCTATACATCCCTCTGCAGCAAGCATGACACCATGGCAGCCCCCTTCTCCATACTTCCATTTCTCCGAATACCTCTTCCTGACCTATTGGAAAAGGACATTCCATACACCCTACAAATAGGCCTTTGATCTTATTTCAACAGTTGCGGTGCTGAGATCATAAAAATAAGGTCTCACATGATCTGAAATGTTAAAAAAACCCCAACAACAACAACAAAAAATCCCTTAAACTTTTGTTCTGGAAACAAAGTAGGTAAGAGAAAACATACAAACATGCAAATAAGATGGCCACCTGGTATTTTAAAGAAAACACACAATGCAAGATTACAATTTCAAAATGTTGAAGTTTAGATGTTTGGCATTAGAAGACTTAGGATTTTTCATTTATTTACATAAAAGTTAGGATTTTATATTTAGTTTTATAAAGAAAGTGCTCCAGGTCAGGAATTCAGTCTTCAGCAAGAGGCATTAGGATCATGTAAACAGTCAGATACACAGATTATTCTGTGCCTGTACAGAATGTACAACACATTACAAACTAAATCCTGACTGAGCCTTTAGACATTAGGATGATTCCAGATAATTGAAAAAATAAGGAAAGCAATGACAAGATAATCATGATAAGATCTTTAAGGATGTGACAAGTTACGCTAGTTACAGCAATCTCAAGAACCATTGAATCACTTTGTTGTATTTTGGATTATACAGACAGTCTCACTGCTTAACATCTCTGAACAGCTAAAGCATGACAAGGAGAATTCCAGCACTCTTTGGTAGGAAGGAAGGAGAGCTGAATTTACTGCAGGAATATTTCTGAAGTAGACAGTCATGATCCTTTCCTTTTCAGGATCTGACTTCTCTTATGTCTTGCTGAGCATATAGATATGAGCAAACAACAGTACTTGAACGAGTGAGGAAACAGCCAGCACTAGTCCATGTGATATCTAGAACCAAGCACAAGAAGCTGTTGACACCTTTACTTCTCATAATGTATTTGCAAGATCAACACTTGTATAACCCTGAAACTAACTGTAACTGACAGTGGGTGACAGTTCCTCTGACAGACCCATGCAAGGGGGTTTTTTTATGTCATGCTGCAACCCTCTCTTTTAAAATGTGTTGACTAATCCCTGTTTGCCAGGAGCAATTTATATCCCTCCCTTCCTTTCAGGTGTGAAAACTGCTCTTCAACATTGTCTTAGTGGAAAGCATTGTGTTAGGACAAATCTGTACTGCTGCAGGGGCTGGTTTCATAACCACGAAGATCCCCATAGATTTCAACATCTGTTAGGGTAGTGAGTTGTAGTGCCAGAAATAGGGACACAATATCATTAGGTGATGGAAGTTTTGCTGTTAAGTACTGTCTCAAAATGTGAGTCTGGAACATAGCATCATGTTCAATGTGCAGAAATTATATCTTCTATTATTTTCCATAGTGTTAAACCACCTATAAAAGGACTCTATTCTGCGGCTGGTACTTAAGAGGAGTATGGAAAACACAGGAGTGGGAGGGACATGGGGAAAAGAGCTTTGTGTTTGTATAGCCATCATAACTGTCCTCCATCATGCGTCCTGGCACCTCCTTATCATGTACTGTTTAATGTTCAACCCTTGATGATGCAATGGTTTGTGTGGTGGCAGAGGGGGTGCAGAGCATACAAGAGAGAGGAGGGCAAGGCACAAGCTGTCCTCCTGCCCCTCGGGAGCAGGACATGCTGCAGGCTGGGTGAGCTCATACTGGCATGGAGATCCTCAAAGGTATGGGTGTAAACCTCAGAGAAAGCACAAATGGCAAAAATCCTGTTGCTTATTGACAAAAATGGCCACTAGCAGTGCTACCAGCTGTATCAGCCTTGACAGCAGCTGAACACAGAGGACAGGAAAACATCTATTTTAATTCTTTTTCCTCAGCTGTCTAATTTGTGTCTAGTATATTGTGTAGGTTGCAACTAGTTGGTAATAAACAATGCCACATCCAGGTTTCTTTGCAAATGATAATGTGGGTAAGAAAAGGTATTTCTTGCACTTTCCTCTTTCTTACAAATATGTAGCGATATTCTTACACTTGTGGAGAGTACTTGGTTTTCTTTTTAAGAACCTTTTTCCTTAAGTGGTTATGCATGGAAAACATCAAATAGTAATAATAAAAAGCCAGATAAAGTGAGGATTAGACGCAGGATTAAAATCAAATGGCTACAAAAGCAGTAATGGCAACATATAAATACTGTACCCTAAATCACATGATCAGCTATATTCATCTGTGTTTTATCTGTACACAATCATCCTAAGAGAAGATGATAACCTGGAGATGTTCAAAAGACTTCATTGAACATTGCAATCACATTTTTTGAATATTTTGAATAAAATCCAAAGACTGATAATGTTGCACTTGAAATTAGAAAGGAAGCAATAATGTAATTGTCAGTTAAATCTATACTAATGCCTTATTCAACTGTGGAACATATATCCTAAGAAAAGGCAAGATTGACAGCCATGAGTTTGCACATGCCAAAAAAATATTAAAATCATTGCAGAAATTAGCCAAAACAGCTCATCTCCAGGAGACAAAAATAAATTAATTTGTCGATTTGGCAGTAGCCGGTACAGAAAGAAAAGCAATATGTAAGTTGATGGTAGGAATTTAGTGGATCTGAAGCTGGTTATGTACTGAAGATTTACATACTCAAAAGAAGTGCCTTTATCTGGGGAAAAGGATTGTGGGTGCCACGAAAGCTGACTCTCTGCTTTTCATGATTTATGAGATTTCATGGAGGTCCCTTTCCAAGACATGCAAAATGTCCAATTTTGCAGTCTTGAGCACTTTTTACGTCTATATATATTTATTCAAAAATGCCACATACTCTAATTTGCACAAAATATGTTATGTGCCCTGAAGGTGATAATCAGATATTAAATAAATACTACAGTGAGGAAAGAAAATAAAATCCTGCACATAACAGAATATCCACTGTCTTCTAAAAGCCCTAAAACTCTATGTCCACTATGTTCCACGAGGATTTACTTCTCTGCATCTCACCACTGCTCTGTTTGAACACCTTCTGAAGTCACCCTTTGCCCATTGCTACAAAAAACAAGAGATATTGTTTGTTCTTTTTATGGCAGGCATGTAGGTGCTCTCACACAATTCAGAAACTCTTGCAATGAGATGACAAATGTCTTGTTCATTTCTTATGCACTGACATGAATATGTAAATATTTTTGAAATGTTTGAGTGTTGGTGCCAGCTCTGTATTTTTAAAAAGAACTCTTCAAGCTGTCAGTCTGAGAATATCTAAGACTTTGAGCATGCAAATAATCATAAAGACCAGCCCAACATGAAGATATAAAACATCCCTTTATCTCTATATCACATACACGTACCTGTTATCAGTATTTGGTGTTTCAATATTTGATGATTCTTCCAGACCTCTAATTCAAGGACAGAAAACACACTTGGTGTTTGTCTATATGTCAATAATTGTTATATATCTAGCTACAAGAATGTCACACAAGGCAACCTACAGCTGCTATGCAGATTTCACCAGTATAAAATCTATCATAAGTGTGGATACAGAGAAGTGGTGATAGATCTAGATGAATGTCTTGGACTCCATCCCTCACAAGCATTTCAGCATTAGACCTACTACTTTTTTTTTTCATTTTCATTTCAAGAAAAATCAAAAGACTATTTTTAACATAAAAACATACTTCCTAAAATTAGTTTGTTCTTCCAGAAAGGGAATAGTTTTGTGTGACTTTGTGCTTATTGGGCTAAACAAAGCATGTGCCTACACTTTACAGTAAAATTATGACGCAAAATATCTCTTTACCTTATACTTAATTTTAGAATTCACATGATACAAAATCACATGCTGAGTCCTGAGGTTATTAAAAGACATTACCTGGAAGAACTTCATTATCTTTTGAAGTGAAATTTTATAAGTCACATACTGAATTTAAAAAATTTTTGTTATTCTTTGTTGCTGTACTAGAAAATAAGAATAAAAAAATCATAGGTATTTTCCTATTTTGAGAACCACTTCTATCTTTTGATTATCATTTCTATACTAATATCCATATTACACAAAGGGTTTGTTCCTGAGGCCAGTATATATATATTCTAGCCTATAAAATGAAACACAATTTAATATTATGGCTAAAGGTTTGTAATATATTTAAATGGCAGTGCTTTTTCTATCACTGAAGTCTTCTGAAATCAAAATGTCTGTATATGTGTCTGTATGTGCATCAAGCTATATGGAAAAGAATGAAGCATGTAACTAAAAGCAGGCAATATCTGTTTTCTTGTAACTTCTTCTAAAAACATCACAAGATTTCTGACAGTTATGTATGTTAGCCAAATTTCTGGGCAATGTCCAGTCCTGGTCTATGCTACTCCACGAGATAAGCTAACTTCTTAAAACTGAACTCCAGAGTCTGGTATTGATGTCAGAAATAAAGTCATCCTTTAAAATTCCTCTTTTCCAGATAAATTTTCAGACATATTTTATGCTTCCAAGCAAATAAAGTTATTTTTTTACAGCTGTATTTTAAAATACCTGAGAGCACATGTTCTGCTGCTACAGTTCCACTGACCGCAATTTACAATGAAGTAACTGCCCCCAGTTAAGGTGAAGCATTAACACATCTGAGAGCTGCAGTCTGGAGTATGGAGAAAGCAGAAGTGAACCAGCAGTGTCTAATGAACCGAAGCTGCTAATTTATTCAGCGCTAGACAAAAAATAGGATTGCAAATCTCGTAACATTATCACAAAAATCCCTCTGGACAGCAATACAATGCGCACACAACCCTAGAAAATGTTGTTGAATCGGGATATTTAAAATGGAACTTTTCCTTATTAGAATAATGAGAGCATTGCATGTAAAATCTGACCAAACATATATCATAGTTAAAGATAGGCTTTCTGCTGATTTCAAAGGACCTAGACACACTGTTCTTAAGCAGAATCATAGAATCATAGAATGGCTTGGGCTGGAAAGACCTTAAAGATCATCTAATTCCAACCCCCCTGCCATTGGCAGGGGCACCATCCACTACAAACATGGAAATAGCCATTTACATATGCACACAAATATATATACCTATATACATAAGCACACACACACACACACATATATATACACACACACATATATATACACATGTATGTGTGGCAGTTACCCACATATGAAAAGAGAGCAGATTGTAGGGAGAAAAAGAGGGATAGGGAGACAGAGAGCCTCTGGGTAACATAAATGAACATTCAGGTTACCACTGATCATTTTTTTCTTGACCTTATTAACACTCAGCTGAACAGAATATTGGGCTAGATTTTAGCCTCAGTCAGTTCTGTACAACTCAGAATCATGGAATCATTATTCAGGTTAGAAAGAACTCTAAGATCATTGAGTCCCACTGTTAACCCAACACCACTGTGTTCACCTCTTCACCAAGAGCCACATCCAAGCATTTTTTGAACACTTCCAGGGATTGTGATTCCACCATTTCCATGGGCATTTCCAGGCTGATAACAGTTTTTAATGCAAAGATGGGTGGTACAAAACAACTTGTAATAGGAGCAGTAAGTTGGGCTGCTGGCTGGAGCACTCTGTAATCCCACTTACCTCTCTTTTCTGACAATATAAACAGCTCTGGCAACTAACAAAGAGTCCTGGGCCAGGTTTATGCATTAAAACGTGAGCCCTTCCTACAGAGTCTGAGCTGGAGCAGAATTTAGATTTATCCATGCGTAGTTTGGGGAAAATTATTAAGGCATACCAAAGAACTCCAGGACAGGCTGCAAATTTCAAGTGAAAGTGGTAGTTGTAAATTGATAGCCTTCAGATGTTCTGACCCATAAACCACTCATCACTCTCTCTCATTTCTACTGTACAGGAAAATGAAGAAATCACAAGAGACAACTTTCAGTTTCAATTTTTTGAAGGGTCAGGCTGTTGACAGGAACATCTGGCAATTGAAAGTGGCAAACTTCTAATAGCTACCTAGGAGATGAGGTGTGAGAAGCACTATTACTCAACTGAAACCAAAAAAAAATGACTAGATGTGACAGACGAGAAAAGCATAGCTTTTAATTACATCTAGTTTTTACTTTGGATATAAAATGACTACCTTTAGTGATGCCTTGATTATCATATTGGCATCCTGTCATCTCATAATCCATTTAGGAATAAAATTGTTGATAGCTTGGTATTTAGTGTTTATCTACTGTGTATTTTAAGGTATTCAGTTACACTCGAAGGCCAAAGTCATCTGTAGTGTAAGTGACAAAACACAAACTACATTCTGCTTAATCTCTGGACAGGTGTTGGAAAGAAGGCCAAATAGTGACATATTTATCAACGCCTCCGCTTAGAATTCTTTACCAGTGACGTATTTTCCAAAGGACAAAGCTATTCACTCCTGACACTCCTGTTAGAGCAGAATCATCTTCAGTAACACTAAAATAGAAAGTTACATTTTTTAATCACCAAGGAAGATGAAGAAACAGGAAAAATTTATGCATTGTCAGCCAAATTAGTACATTATCAGCCAAAATAACTGCTTTTCATATTGTGCATGTTTTCTGACCTCTCGGTGCGCTGTAATTACATTGTAATTGAAGGAAAAATGCTGACAGATTAGATAGAATAACATAATTTTCTCAACTGATAATGGAACTTCTGACACCCTCTGACCAACAAACTCGATTTTTAATTGCTGGAAAACAATCTTTAAAGTACCATTCACACATGAAAAAACCCCTCATTTATTTTTTACTTTGCAAACTATAGAGGTAGTGTTTTCTAAGGCATCTGCAACCATCTAAAAAGTGCACACACTGAAACAAAACTAGGTAAGAATTCTACTACACCAAAGCCAACACATGTGCCTCAAAAGGACATGTTGTCTCAGCCAAGCTCTAGTACTACTAGCCCAAGCAGGCATTCAAACATAATTAATTAAGACCCCAGACTTCAATAGACAAAAGCCCCCAGCAACTTGAAATCTTTTAAATTTGTTTTCCACTGTTTCGAAACTCTGAATAGCACATGGGTCACACTTTCATAGTTTTTTTACAAAACCATGGAAACTTTCTTTTTGAATATTAAAGCTGAGATACTCATTTATAAAACTCATTTTAAAGTTATGGACTCTGAACTCAGCTTCTGAAATTCTGGTATCTTAATGTACTTTCATCTTTAAATGTGTCTACTAAAGCATAAGAAAAAACTAAGACTTGCTTTGCAACCTTAAGCCAGCTTGAGGTTTTTCATTTTCAGATTTAGCATGTACAACTTCACTAAAGAAATTAATTTAGCAAATTAAAGTGAATTAGAGAAAAAGAGATAAAAACTCTTAGAAGGATGTGTGACTCAAAGCGACATTTTTCTGTGTAAAAAATGACTCTAAAGAGTATTGTGAAGATCAGCTCTAACGTTGTGTTAATTATATCTAGCTGGCTACTAACTGGCTATTAAATTATGGTTAAATTACTAGTGGTCCACCTCAGACCTTCAAAGGCATTTCTGTAGCAGAGTTTGAAGACAGTGGCAATTCGGAGACTTCCATCATGTCCAGGTGATTGAAGGAAAGTAATCAGTTATGTTGTTAATGGAAAAATAGGGTCCATCTCAAATTAATAAATTGGTGAACGTGAATCCTTCATCTCTATTGAATCTGTTACTCAATAATTATTGGTTAGCACAAACTATCTAGGGAACAAGAAATAAAGAGAGGTATCAAAATCACATGTGAAATTTGCAGGCAGCAAGATGATTGGTGCTGTTGTCATCAAAAAGCTGCACAGACAACAGAATAGAATTGTGCAACCCTTTTCATGTCAAATAGAGTTTATCAATAGTGATACAAGAATACTGAAATCATGTACATCCAGCGCAGGAATGTTGTCTCTGGACTCACATATTTCACATAAAAATTGACATGGACAGAACAAATCAAATTTGCCAAAATAGAAGTATTTAGGTTTTTATTTTCACTTCCAGATTGCTTGATCTAGAACCAACCAAGAGACTTCTGTTGGGTGAGAGCTCAGTCATCATTGCAGTGGAGAAAGGATATGAGAGACTTAGAAACATCAACCACATGGACCCTTTTCTCTTCGATCTTAATATTCAAATTAAGGTTTGTCTCGTTAAATACACAAACACTACACAATTACTGGCCAGTGAGAAGCACAAGACCTCCGTAAAATAATGAAGACTGACTGCTCCAAGATGGATAGCTGAAAGCATTTAAGATTAATTCTTTCCAGGGGGATTTCTGGGAGAAATAATCCAAATATATATTTCTAAACATTCTATGAACACACGTAACTTCTTATGTTAATTACGGGAATGTCTGTACAAATAGGAAGTCATGACTTTTATGACCTCTTGTTGCAGAAGTCACTGTTTCCATAGTTAGGACTGCTTGTGTACTAAGAATCTATGTTGATTGCAAGCCACAGGCATTCCTTCCTGGCATGGTCAATGCAGCTGCATTTAATTATTAAATTTAAAAGCCTTCTATTGTTTAAGATGACCATAAAAATTAAATGTTTCTATTTGAGGCTACTAGCAGTATGGCAGTATCTTCTGTCAAGGCTTGAGCTGTGTAGGCAAGAGTAGGGAAAATCTTTGAGAAGGGCTGAGTTTCAAGAATTGGCTCAAGCTGTTTTTTGTATACAAAGGCACTGTAAATGAAGTTTGCCATTTAAGCTGCCATCTCTCCATAGCCAACCCTACAAGCACATTCAATATATGCAACTGACTGCCAGGCTCAGCTTGCTCTTTGAGGCACAAAGTGCCCCCTGAGTCTGCACAGCCTCAGATCTACATCCCTTTTCAAGCCCATGCCCCTTGAGATACTGCCTCCACCGCTCACAACCCCTCTTGTCTGGTCTGATTTTCTGTGTCTCTGGTATATGATACCAGCCTCCCCAGTCCAAGGTATTTGCCCTTCCACCTTATCCTCACACCTTAGCTCCACAATCAGTTTAAATCCCCTGGAAATGCTTGTGCTGAGTTGATGTGGACATAGGGGCTTTCTCATCCACTAAAGGCTGAAGGGAGGTGCTGGGTAAGAGAAGCCTGAAGAAATATCCTTCCTCTGCAGCACCTCAGGAGGAGACTGGAATGGAGGAGAGCTGTGTTGCAACTGGGTATGGGAAAAGGCAGACCAGCCACTGCCTGTTCTGAAAGGGAGAGCAGGAGAACCTGCTCCCATTCACCATCCAGGCTGGATCTGCTCTCAAAATGTTTCACTTACTGCAGTTTGCAAACTTGACTTATATATTGTGTGTGTCAGCAGAAGAGAGAAGGTGGCTAATATGCAGGTAAATGGTTAGATTTTTTTCTTGATTTCCTTCAGCGTTAGAGCCTTATTTATTTTCTTGAGCACACAGCAATATTTTTCTGGATGGCAACAGAAATAAGAAAATGTAATGCAGTTCCATATATCAGCATTCTGGTGCCCCTGTCTCTTTTGCTTGCATAGACACAAAAGTTCTATCATAAGACCAATAAATTTTAGACTATTTAAGACAAAAAGGTGGCATGGAGAAAGTCACAATGGCTGCACACATTTGCTTGTATCTTAGGACAAGCAAGGCAGAATTTTTGTTTTTTAATCTTTATTCCTGCAATAAAGCTCTGAGCAAACTTGATACACTCATTACAGGAGAACCAAAGATAATTTGTCCTGACCCTGTATTCTATTTTAAAGGATGACTTCCACTTATTTATTTTGGAGGACTGTTATATTACCCTTGGGATAAGAGATGAACCAGATTCAAAGGCTCTAATTCAGGGTTTATTGACTTCAGTGGCCTCTTTTCCTCAGACTTTACTGGAAATTTCTGGCACACTGAAATCATCACCCCGAATCCTTTATTGTACAGAAGTAATTCTGTCAGAACCACCAAGTAATTTCCATGGGGTGATTAAAACCTGCTTAATTTTCTCATGTGAACAGTTTTGAATTTTATATAATAGGAGTAACTGGAACAGCAGTGGTTATCAAAGTGGATTAATGGGCTTCAGGGAGTTTCTGTCAACTGTGATATGCACAGCTCATGATGACAACTTCCTACATGTAACAGCACAACCCATGTCTGTGAATACAAACCAGAAAGTACCAAGACAATAAAAAAAATACATTTCAATGTCTCCTAACACTAAAAAAATTCAACGTAAAAAAGGTAAATGTATAGTCAGAAAAAGGTTTTCTTGGTTTCAAAACAAACATCAATTTAAACTTTTTAGAGCATTGTTAGCAACAGCTTTATAAAAGATATACTTTTTAATTTGACAATGTTACCTCATCCAACTCTGGCAAACAGCTCATTTGGCTTTTAGAATTACATTTATTTCATCTAAATAATTAAAATAAATTCTTTAATGTGCTTATACGGCTCCTTGGTAAATGTCACTCCTTCCATTTATTTTTCCATTTGTTCCATTAGGTTGCCTATCCACAATAAAAATAAAATTGCTCCTCTCAAATGATCACAAAGATCAGCATCTTTTATTAAGCCTGTTCGAGACATGTAGAGCTTCTGAATTAAATATAACCACAATAAAATAAAACCTCATGTTACCTACTTCCCAACCCATTTCAGTGTATTTGATTTATGATGATTCTGAGAAGTTCTTGTGCATAACCTCATATCTGTATAATTTAATACAAGGACTTGATCAGTCAAGAAGGGTATTAGACAACTGTTTTATTACCAGACAAGACTAAGCTATAAACTCGGGGATTAAACAACATGTACAGACTCATGTCTGGACATTTCAATCTTCAAGTCACGTTGTCAGAGTTCGTTTATAATATTCTCCTCCTTAACCGGAAGTGTAGATTTACACACTGTCATTTTCATGGAGAAGTGGTCAAGCTGAAATATTTTCTCAAGTTTTGCTGTATAATAAAGACAGATTTCACGAGTATCCCCAACTTAGTCCAAAATTATAAGGGATTTTCTCTCATCTGTATCAAAGCACTAACTCACTAACACTTTAAAACAGAGTGGGAAACGTGTTTCCTTTTACTAATGGCATACTTTGAATGTAAACACATCTTAAAATTGAAATTAAAATGCTTGCACTTCACAAGAATTGATTTCAAAAACACGTCTTTATATTATACCTTAGTACATGGGTCAATAAATTTTGCTAAGATCATTCATGGTCCAAGGCAAAAACAAAAGCTGCTAGTCTGTCTCCTTTCTTCCTCTTTGCATTAATTTGTTTTATTCATAAAGTTAAAGATTATTTAATTTATTTCAGCTACCGTTGGGTGTCATGAGTGACAAAGGGTATGTCCTGTTCAGGTGGGTGCCGCTCAGTTTACCCACGACCGTCACCAGCCACATGTGACCCAGCTCTCTACTGCAAACCCAGAGGTTGCATTAATGGCTGTTACGTCCAATCCAAACTTTCCAGCTGTAAAACTGGACACAGAACAGCTAGACACCACTGGATGACCTCCTGGCCAGGACTGTAAGCAGGGAACAGGGAGGGCAAAAGCTGGGCCATGCTCACCCCAGTTCAGAAGGCAATAAAGAGAGTAGTTTGTCTTGTCCTTTGGCGTACATCTTTCTGTCTTTAAAATCCTTGGGTTTTTAGCCCTCTTGCCACATTTTAGAATACTTTGGAAGAAAGTTTAAAATCAGGACATTTTCTGTTACTGGACATCAAAGACACTCCTCTATCACCATTCTTTGATTACATAGCCTGTTATTGTTACTGGACAATTAGTTTGAGCTTACTTGGATGAAAAGGTCCCCAAAATCTCTCACTTTCTCTTGCTCCTGGTTCCACTACTGAACTTTCAGCCCATGCTGGACATGAATTTTTTTTGCACTCAGTACCAAGAATAATTTTGAGCATCATTAGACAAGTTATATGAATGTGTCTTCCATTTTATCAGTCAAAGAGATTCTAGGGAGATTGCTTTCTTTTCCAGCATCACCAGAATGTCATAAAGCTGTTAGTATTTTTATATTAAAAGCCAATGGGATATTTGCCACTGGTTTTAATGACGACAAGATTAGGGCCAAAATCTTAACTGAAGGGTTGTTTTTTTTTTAAAAGAAGAATTGTTTCATACCAGTGTTCCCTTCATTGTTGCTTATCTGGCTAAACTTCATACTCTGTGTTAAGTATTTGTTTTCAACTGGATAAGGCCAAAATTATTTTGATTGGCATTTACTCCAAAATGAAGAAACCCTTAGAAGACCTTCATAAAAGAATTTTCTTAAAACCTTGGTTTTAAGCACCGTTCAATATTTTTAAATTAATCTTGTAATCAAAAATTAGGTTTTTTTAACTATTTGATTGTAACATTGGATAGAAACTTCATCTTCAAATAAAATAGCTTCAAATAAGGAACTGTATTTTCAGTTCACATTAAGCTAGGTTTAAAATTTTGTAACAAATACTTTCATTTGTATTAAGTAGTTTGTGTGCACTACACTATCGTAGACACTATTTCATAACCACAACCATAAACATTTTTAACTCAGATCCTGAAACTTATTTTATTTTTATTTCTGTCTTTCGTTTCAATTGCATATTGATCAGTCTTAAAACTTATAAAGACTACAATTGTAAAAACGTCAAAGTATGCTTGAGAAACATACTATAGAAAACAGGATCTAAACAGATTTTTCTCTAACAGTTTCTCAGTTAAAACAGAAATATAAAAACACTGAAAAAGAAATAAAAAATATTTAATTATTTATTAACTTGAGCACTATCCAATGTCCTCTGAAACACGTAAGGTTACAATAATGAAGATAAGAAAGAACATGCTATCTTCCTATGTAGCTTCAGTTTCCCTTTGGTGTTTAACAGCTGATTATGTATTATTTTTATTAGTGGTAAGTCACTTTTTCTTTTGCTTTTATGGGTGTTTCATACAGTGATCAGTGGGAAACAGTATTGAAACCATACAAAAAATTGTAGTCCTTCAAACTGGTTTATTATGTGACGAATTTTTAATTAAGCCACTTATCTACTTTTTTGTCTCACAATGTTTCCTCCTTTTAATTCATAGTAGTCTTTGAATATACTTTTCAAATGATTGCAAAAAGTCACTGGTAGAGCTGCAGAAAAATTTACATTTTGCTTACTCAGCTTGACAGCTTCTTCTCCATCTGCATGTCACTGATATTGCCAGACTGTGGAAGCCATATATTTCTGTGAAGAAATAAATATTGAGTTCAGGATCTTAAGTTATTTTCTCTAAGTTATCTGTACTATATATTCTCTCTTACCTTAAAGTATTTTAGAATACTTTGTATAAAATGTCCATATAGTAGTATATTACAAAATGTTATAGAGAATGATATGGCAGTCAAGATGAGTTTTCTTAAGCAATTTCATCAGATATTGCTTTCATTGTTCCTTATAACACACACAATTACAGACACTTAAGAACCCCTGGCATTCAACTATTAGTTAATCTTTAACATCTACCGAGCTTACCCAACCTGATTGAAAACATCATAGGATTTTCAGTTTTTTGCGTAGAATTGTTTCCTATGAGCAGTACAGCTTTCTTGAACTTATTATTAAAACCAGAATACCTTCATCAAAGTAGTTATGATGGGACACTACGCCACAGTTTTTGAAGGAGTTGTAGCCTTGCTTTTTTTACCCCTACATTTAAATGATGAACTGGCTTTGAGATATCCTATGAAATTATGAGGGCATTATATATTTACATTCTTTAGGCATTCTTAAAAATCTAAATTTCTATAACTATCTGAATGAGTAAATGAAACTTCTCCCACAAAAAAAAATATCTGAATGTGAATTGAACTGCAGGCACACACTTAAAATTCACTCAACAATATTTTATTCTAGTTGTTAAGTTCAAAAAGGCTTAGTTGTCAAGGAAAAAAAGCTGATTTTGCAGTTATCAACAAATAAAAATAACCTCATATATCTGCTTCTAATGGAATTAGGTGATACTGTCAAAAATGAGGTGAAAAGATATTGCTTTTAATCTTTCAACCATAAACTATTATATTGTACTATTATAACAATACTATTCCATTTTATAAACTGTCATTAGTAATAAAACAGTACAATTTTTTGCATTTGTGGTAGATTTACAGCACATCTCCCTGTTTTAGTTCTGGAAAGCATTTAAGGTGACCTATTGCTTGATTTTGCTCATTATTTGAGGCAGGTTGAAAGCCAGACTTGTGTTTATTACTGCCACTTCATCTGAGGGAATGGTCCCCTGGCTTTCAGAGGCTCAGAGTAGTTTCAAGATTGTACTGAAAATCCTGTAGCAATTCAGCTCTGCATTAAACTGCTGGCCTGTATCTAGTTCTGTTCTACTATATGAAAGGCCTGTTAGAAAGTGGACAAAGTTATCTTGTTAGCTTGATTTTCATGAGATAGCCCATAATTGAAATTCTGATAACACTTTCTCTTTTTCTTAATTTCGTTTTCCCATCTCCAGTCCTCTGATACTTATCAGGAAGTTTCAGATCTAACCAAGTCTTCCAAATATTTCCTGGTATCCTGTGCCAGTGATTTGTACTTGAGGTAAAACCCTGGTTCAACTGAAAATAAAAACAGCATTTGATTTTGTATTCCTAGTAAAACATAGCTAGAAAGCCAAAGTAAAAGAAGCACTCAATAAAAATGAGAATCTCATTTTTACATCAAGCCAACACACATTTCTCTCAGAAGTATCAACAAAATACCCTATGCTTAAATTTTACTATCAGAAAGATAGTTAAAAATCCTCTTCCCTCCTATTTAAAACAAAACCAGAAGGCAATACCCAGTTGATTTCTATGTTGACAGCATGGATTTAGACAACTGTGTTGGCACACCTGAAATGGAATCTGTGACGTGGGGCAGACACAAGTGGTCAAAGAGTTCAGTTTGGTGATCAAGTTGTTACTGCTGATGAAGTATCTGATCCATCATGTGACAGCTTGGGGAAAGATCTGAAAGAAGAAACTGAAAGCTAAAAAGGAAGGGTAGACGCATTCTGTTGTTATATGACTTTAAAAATAAAAGTGTATGAGCCTTGTTTTCTTAAGGTTTTTATTCTCTTTCTGTAGTGTTACCAGAAAGTTGGCTTGTTTTAGAAAAAAATAATTCTTGGTCCTTGCAATAATGATAGCTGCTTACCTAAGTTTCCATTATATGATTTTGATTTAGCCTTAGAGCAAATCTAAATCACTCTTTGGGGCCACAGAATTAAGCAGGGCTGGATCTCAGCTGGAGGAAGAGGCAGGTGACTAACCACAGACGTTAGGATCTAAAGAAAATCCCTTGGTACAACCCATGAAAGTAGGAAACATGCAGGGCCCATCCTATGGAGTCAGATCTGGTAACATGAGAAATAATTATTGGTTTTTTGGGGTGGGGAGGGGTGAGACCACTATTTCTGGCCTCTGCATGAACAAGGGAATGGGAAACGACATTCCCAAGCCTACAGAAGCAGTGTTAGTTCTGTTTGACTGGCAGAAGGAAATTTTGCTTCCTTTCCTTTTTAGTATGTCTTCTTTTAGAGATGTATCTGTGTTTTCTGATGTTTCCTAATACAGACAGATCTGATATTTTTTTTTTCTATAGGGGGTGCATATGATACCCCAAAACTTGGGAAAACTGGTTTCAGGTAGTAAGGAAAAATCTCAGTGGATTAGAATTCAGTGGGACACCAAAGAGTTGTTGTTTTGATAACTCACAATTAAGAAACTCAATAGCTTGCTTAGAAGGTGACCAGTATTTCTGAGTTGCAAACATGGAAAACTAAAATTAGATTTAGACTTCATATCATCACCCTCATTTCCAGACAGGTGACTAACATTTTTTGGAATTAACTTTCACCTGCATAAGACCTCTCCTATGCTGTCTGGTCTTTAATTCTGACTATAAGGAGGTACTTTTGCAGCTATTTCCTTATTCAGCTTCTTAATAATCTCATGGGTTGGAGATATTCAAAATTCTTGTAGACGCGCATAATCAGAATAGATATTAAATTTGTTTTAGTAGCAGTCAAAAAAAGTACATTAACCCTCTTGGCTTTCCTGAACAGCTAGGAGTAGTATCTAAATGTTTTCTATTGCAAAAAGGGATGCTGTAGACATAAAAACTTGCCTCAGTACTTTGACTAACTCCTTGACAAGAAAGAAAAATCTCCTGTATTCTTCTTATGGTCATCAGTGGGGCTACCTGTCTGGACTCAAGAGGATGTTAACAATTCATATTACATTCCTTAACATTTCTGCATTACTTTCACACAGAATTCACAATTACAGCTATGCAAACATGTTCTGGACTTTTAGAGTCATAATTTTAATGGTTCATGATCTCATGCTGCCACTATCTGTTGTAATATGATAAACACATTGAAGCGAAAATTATACATTTACTTTAACTGATATCATCAGTTACTTACAGTATAAGGTTTTTCTCAGATTAGTATATTAGTCTGACTACTGTAAATAGTACCTGTTGTTTTACTGACTGCTGTTTTGGTATGCTCTTTCTGGATACAGATATTTATTTGCTAAGACCTTGTTTAAAACTCAGAATAACTGATTTTCACTAAGGAAACCTGAATATCCCAAGAGCCAATTAGGAGCAAGTGGATTGACTTAGTCAGGTGAAGGGTAAAATATTCAGCAATGGCTAAGAGACATTGACTGATGGAGAGATCAGCTTATGAGCTGCTTTAAACAGCAAGCATTTTATATCTAGCTGGAAACAAAGAGACCATTTATCTTACCAAAGACATCCAAAAAGAGTATGCAGTGGTATCATCGTCTTTAGCTGTTGCCATCATTCAGACTATTCTTTTAATTTGCTAGCATTTATTTTGAACTAGTAGGTCATTATAAGTCAGAGTTGAAGAAGCACAGAGGTAAAGATTGAATGAGAAAAAACCTGTACTAGCCCTAAATATCAGCCAGAGCTGGTTTTGACTCTGCTTTCTTGAGCACTAAATGCACCTAAGTTCTGAAATGCAAGAGGTAATGATTATCACAGACATTTAATTTTTGAGCATTTGAATAGAACAGGTTACACGACTAAATCCTCATCCAGATTTAATAATTGAACTTACCAACAAATTTACAGCAGCTGAAGATGTGCTGTTCTCACTAAAATTAGATATTGACCAGATTTTTCAATGGAGAAATAGCTAATAGACTGTGAGACTATATTTGTATTTCTAATGAAAATGTTTTCTCATCCAGGCTTTCAGTCTTGGACTTGGCCTATGTTTTCTTCATATGCTCAGACTTTTCTCACATTAGGCCATCTCTACTGGTAATGTACATTATCGCAATGAGCTCATTCTCATGTATTTCTTTATACTTCTCAGAATCTGGAGAATGAAGGAGCAATTAATTTGGCTAGGATAAAATTAAATAGACACAGGCAGAAAAAACGGAAACTTACTTGTTCATGCTGGCTACAATAACTATCTATTTTTATTGTACTGTTTTTCTTTGCAATACACCATAGCAAGTTGGAAAATACCCTAAAACTTAAAAGCAAGCTCACAATGCTGCAGTCCAAAGCATTATCATTACTCTCCACTAGAGCTAGTGACAGCACCAATTAACTGTATTAAATAGTGCAGAAAATGTAAAAATTAGACGCAGCACATTTTGAGCCCAACCCTAACTTGTGTTATAGTTATGCTTCAAAAAAGCCCAGTAAAATACTTCTGTGTACATACAGTGTGGCAACTACAACTTCAGGTGGCAAGAGAAATGCCCTAAGACAGCGGTCTAGCTTCTGTATGGCAGATATCAAGAAAATCAAAATTTCAGTGGGAAGAAAGAGATCCCAAAGTAGGAGGAAAGGAAAATTCTCAGCTAGTTCACCACATCTCTCTAAGTAATCTCTCTCAAATTTATGCCTGTGACAAGTACTAAAAGGAGATGTGTAGCATTGATTTAATACTCCATGTGCTAATGACCGTATTGCACCTATATCTACAGTAGATGCAATGCACATTGATTTTCATCCATTGTTCCTATGAAGCTGTGATAAAGCTCATCAGAAAGCATCATACATGAAGGATTTTTAGGTAATTTTTGGTTTGATGGAGATCGCATTTGAACAGAGAAATTTTTTCATCTTCTCTCATTTTCATGAGAAATAAAAGCTGCTCATGGAAAACCAAGTAAGTCATCAAACAACTTGAAATTTATGAAAGCAACTTCTACCATAGAGAATCTGGTAATTTTCTTGTCACTGCAATAGTTTGACAGACAAAAAATCATTTGCAACTGTACCTATAATTTCAGAGTATTGTTTCAATATACTGATGAAACTACTTACAGATGTGGAAAGGTTAACAGAATGTATTGTTTGCTATGATTAGATGTTACTCTGAAATTGAGAGCCAGTGGCAAAAGGTGGTTTTGTGCTATTCGCAAAAAGTTACAAGTATTTTATTTAGTAAAGTTATTATTGCCAATTTACATGAATGCAACAAAACATAAAATCTGTTCCACTGCATATGCAATCCTCTTTATTCAAATTGAAGATCTTAAGGAAAATCTTAATTGTAGAGGGGGAGTGGGGGGACAACAAGGGGGGTAAACAAAACCAGAACAAAACTAAAACCAAGAAAAATGTGAATTTTGCCTTCATCCAAACTGCCTTTCAGGGAGGAGTTCATCTTACCGGCAAGGAACAAAGACCTCATGTCAGTCAGCAAGAGAGATTCTCTTACATCCCTGCAGAAGGAGTGACTCATAGACATATGTTGGATAAAGCAGTGCCAGAAGATGAAAGAAAGTATTAAAAGAAATACTGTGATTAAAAATTGGACCTGTAACATTAGTACATACTTGGTTATATACAAGATTAAACAATCATTTTATGACAAGTTTTCATTTTATGCAATATTTTTATCAAAGAAGACAATGGTAGAATGAAAACAAAAACAAACCCAAAAAAAGTCAACAAGACCCACCTCTATTTAAAGATTGTTTAATGAGTTTATTTAAAATTTTATCATCCAGAGCTCTGAGGAACTGAATAGCACTACGAAAGCCAAATAAGCATATGTGCTGAAACTAGGGAAGCCAAGTTCCCAGCATCAGACAATTATGTAAATATGTGCTGATTTCCAGGTGCAGGCAAAAATCTCCACAGGAACACTATCACTCAGCCTAGAATTTAACAAGTTGGAATTAACTTCTATACCACTCAGTGTATATCTCACCTGCCATATATGATTCAGTTACCAGTGGACTGTCTATGATAAATTTTGATGAGTAGTTTTTAGTTTTGCTACTTGATATATAAAATGCCTGCTTTTGAGAAGTCTTAACCTGTTAACTGCTAGTTTCATTTGGCCGTGTGCTAGAAATGATGAAATGATTACTTCCAGTCTCTTCTCACAGTTTTATATGCTTCAGCTACAGCCCCTCAGTCATCTCTTTTTCAGCTTGACAAATCCTAATCTACATAAGCTGTTCTTTGTACAGAAACTCTTCCACACTTTCAGACTCTACTGCATTCTCGTATTTTTTTCTGACACAGGAGGACAAAGTCTGTGCAGAGCAGGCAGGACGTATGCAGCTCCTAGAGTATATGGCGGTATGCTTATGCTCTGTTTATTGCTTGCTCAGCACATACTAGACTTCCCCCAGATACAGATAGTTCTCTCTGTCTTATTTTACACCTTTTTAACTTGGAAAAAGAACATTTCACAGGTATGGGATTTCTTCTGCAAATTGTTTTTCCAAAGAATGTATTCTGCTTCATGGTCTGTATATCATAATAAGTCTCCACATGTAGGTATGAAAGAGATAAATGTTGTTTAAATTGCAAATTAAATTAAGAGTCTTATTGCTTACTATTAGTAAATCAGGAAAAATCACACTTCGCTCAAAGGCCCATAGAACCATGAAGTAAAAAAACCCGAAGTATGAACGCATTGGAAGGAAGCATTATTGATTATCTCTCCTGAAGTGAGTTAGATCTGGGAAAGAAGGGAACCTTGGTCTGGTTCTTATGGAGATTTCAATGCTATGTAGAGATAGAGGAGAACTCATTTAGAAAATCAATAAAATTTGGAACAGTCTTCATCATGAATAGAATTTGAATGGTACCATATGTAAAAATCTACAGATACGAGCAACATTCGTACAACTTATGCTTCCATCCAGCCCCTAATATACAGAAAATGAGAAACATAACCCTTCTTTCATTCGCTTTTGCCCATTATGGATAAAATTACAAGCCCCTCTTGGACAGCATAAGCTCCAAAGTAGGGATCAATAGTTGATTCAGCTGAAGGGAGTAAAATGTCTACAGTTATCTACAAACAAGAAAATGTAGATGCAAAGAAGGTAACACGATTGTAAGGTGACTTTTTTAAGAATCTGTATATTAACAACATGCAAAGATTATATGTCAAAATCAGACATACAGTTAAGAACACTCTTAAAGTAAGTGTGGAAAATTAACTTAGTCAACAGCTGTTCATGGGACGGACAGACAGAACTGCTTCTAAGAGCTGAATTTACCAAGAATTAGCATTGACTTGGCAACTGATTAACACGAAAATTCACCTTAAAAAAAAACATGTAAGCTTGAACAGCCTTATGTTGAAAATTAATTTTCCCACACTGAAAAGCTACCTTAAAGGATTAAAAAAATCATTATTATCTCTATATTAAGATATTTAACTGTATGTTATACAAACCAGCTCCAGCTGAAGTTAACTCTAAAACCCATTGTATACCCTGATACCTAGTTCTAAGGTCCTGCTCTTTATTTTGGCAGCGTTGTCACTTTCACAATCATAGGCTGACAGATAAATATTTTACACTAGAGCTGGTTTTCACTTGATTTAGCCCATTTTTGTGTGAAGTCCTCAAAATTGAAACGTTTCCACTGATCTGCTGATATCACAACCCTTTTGTAAGTAAAAAATAAGATCTACTAGCATTGTTCCTCTTTTTGATAACTTAGAGTCAAAAGAGTAAGGAACTTTGAATTAAGGGAGAACTACAGTTACCCTGATTTTAAAATAAAGGATAAAACCCAGGGGTGTTAGGTTTTCTTCTTGAATGCATTAGTAATTAGTTCTCTTGCACTAATAACTTTGTTTGAGATACTGAGATCACTGAGGCAGGAGATAATGTTGAGATTTACTTATTCTGAGTTCTAATTGCTTGCTACAATCTGCAGAAACAGACATAAAGGGAATCAGTGCAGAAATGTACAGAAACATTCCTCTGGATGCCTGCAGATTCCACTTTTCAGAAATGGGCAGAGGAGAAGATAGAACGGGATCAGGGTGGGATCAGGAAGGATTGTGTTCTGTTCCTTTAGAGGTATAAATCTCCCTTGTGAAGCAGGAAACTCTTCTTAACCAGCCTTAGGAAACTGCTGAAAACATCAAAAACATATTTAGTGGTCTGTGTTAACAACTAAAATTATGGATAAGCATGACCTCTACTGAGACACTAAACAGATTTAAGTGTGACTCAGCCACACTAAGGCATTCAAGAAAGAAAAGGAAAAAGGTGTCATTCTGCATTGATAATGTACAAATGAATGACACTTCCTTGTAATTCAGTAATTTAGCTGAAGAATAAGAAGGTATTGAAAAGATAACAAGTGGGGAGTGTGGGAGAGAACCGCTACACTTAAACAATTTAATGGTATCTTTAGGTTCATTAGTTACTTTTAGATATTAGCCAGAATGTTTCATAAATCACTGCTGCTATCCCTAACTGACTCATCAATCCATAGTCTAGATAAGTTTCTTCAACCTCTAATTGCACACAACCTTAGTTCAGAGGAGCTCTGTGTCTATTTCCTCAGAAATTAAGAAAAAGTACAAAAATAGATTAGTGGATTAGAGAGATTTGGAAAGTGTCTCTACAAGTGGAGCAGAAAGAGAGCTTACATCCTTCCCTCTATGAAACATCCAGCTGACACCCATGTGCTTACTTTATCACATCATTGATAACGGAATGACACCTACAGAAAATTCACCTCCCTATCCCTTTCCTCTTCCTTTTGTCATTTCTTTGTCCCTTGAGGGAGAGCCCATGTGGCTCTTCTTTGGCACTCAGGAAGAGATCTTCCTCTTGTCAGTGCTACCATAACTAAACAATGCCATGCAGCAGCAACATTAGAGTCTGAGGAGGTATGGAAAAATTCAACACTGTACTTACACTAAAGAATTTCAAAAAGAGGATGTCTCACTGTAAATGAATTTTATTGCACAGGTCAAATCCTGTCACAGTATGTCTCCCTTCAATCCTCCTATATTCATTTAGGCAATGTAAATGAAAATGAAAATAGAGTTTACAAGGAAGGTTAGAAGTCCTCTTTCTTGGTCACATTAGATTTGTTAGTCATAAAGAGTTCTAAATATTTTCTGCTGTTAGCAAACAACTTGATTTTGATCTTTACATAGAAAAGAACACAATTTAATTTAACTATTTTATAATTCTAAGCTAAAATACCAACAGACTAAGCCAGTAAACAAGAAAAAAATACATTAATGTTGTGATTTCACAAGCTAGTACTGTGCAAAATCAATTTGTACTTACAGGCCATGTGTTGACTTTGAACAGTGAAGTGTTTTAATACCTATTTCATTAGTCTGGTCTAGTTTATTCTGTTCCCTGACACAAGAAATACTAGTGAATCCTCACGTTTCTCCTAATCCTTCTTATGCAGTTGAAAAAGACACATCTGGTGTTGTGTTTGTACTGTTTTAGCTAATCACACAATCCTTCTTTTAAGAAGTGCTATCCCTCTTCTGGCAGATAGGGGTCCAGTTTCCCCTACAGGGCAGGAAGTTGACTGGCCTTAGTCCCCCTCCTCCTTCCCTGCCATAGTAGGTGTTCCTTCCAAATCTGGCCCTAAAGGACAATAGAGCAAGATCTACAAATTTGGAGTCAAGTCACTCATGAAATGCCTGTGTAACCTTTGACTGCCTAAGAAGAATGAACTTTTCCTGGCTGGATCCTCTCAGGAGTTGTGGTAAGGATGACCCATCTGACCTGAGTTCATATCCCAAGTGAAGGCAGCAGTGCAGAGACAGCACATTTATTTTTTTTAATCTTAGTTCTAAACAGTTTTCACATCTCCTCCCAGTCTTCCTGGAAAAGGTTCAGATTCAGTTTGGTTTAAGCACTGGGCAGAGATTCAGTAAGACAGCATCCGAAACAGCAGTTTTCCTGAGAAGAGAGAATCATGTTCAGAAGAAAAATAAAGTAGAATAAACAGTTGAAGAAACCTAAAGCCTCTTCCTACTCCCATCTCTATGAAATATCAGCAAGTGATTAGATTATATTTCTCCTACTCATTTTCTTTAATATAAGAATGGGACACACATAGTTTAACTCCCAGCAGTAATTCAGATTAATCTGGAAAATACAGTTCTCTACTGAACTCCATTTACATTTAACCTATTAGATAAATGCTCAGCCAAAGCCTCCTCTCGCTTACACAAAGAAACCTATGAGTTATAGCACAGTTTGATTGTTACATGAGTAAGAATTTGCTCCAGTCTCTTCTATATGACCTGTAATTTTGGTAAATTCCTCACAAAGATCTATCTTAGCACCTTTCTGCCAAAATACTCTCAGGCTCAAGTAATTTTCAGCCCCTCCTTCTTCAACCTTGAGACTCTCATCCTGGCAGTTTGGCTTTGGTACAGGTGCTGAAAACTAGATTAGATGAGAGAGAGAAAAATAACTTTACAGTGTGGTGTGGATTGTCACGAAGGCTGTGTTGGCATTTGTGTGAGGTTACTCTAGAGCAGTAAAGCTTCAATAAAATTATTCAGGTCACCCTCATACCTCTTCACTTTAGCAGTTCTTGTGACAGGTCCAAAACATACCATAAATGCTCATTTAGAACAATGAAAGTATTTTACTCAATATGGATAAAACAATACCAAGTGTATCATAATATCTAAGGAGATAGGACTGGTCTTCCTAAGATGCTGGTTTCATGATTGTTTTAGTTTTAAATGTAGGGCATGGAATACTAAATATCTTCTACTGAAATATCTTCAAAGGTATTGTAGCAGAAGAAAAATTATTTTAGATTCATGTATAAGTTATCTACCTCTTTCTTGCTCCCCCATATATGTGTTTATTAAAATATGTCTTTTCAAATGTCCTTCCAAGGCACTCCCTAAAGAAAAAAGTAATCCAGTAAGTGGAAGGCATTAGGAAAACAACTAAAATCAAAGTCTTGATTTACACAGAGACATTGAGGCAGCAAGACAACCCTCCGCAGGGATGAACTGCAAATTTGAGGGGCACAGCACTGAAGGCAGACTCACCAAAGGAATTCTTTCTGAAACCTGGTGTTGACAGGGTAACAGCAGTGCTGGCTCCTACAAGAGCATGCCAGCATATAACTCAGTGTGCAAGCTGTGACATACATTAGCTAAAATGAAAAAAAAACATTAGTCAAAGCAAGGTGATGGATTCTCAGTTGACAACAGGATCAGCAGTAGGAATGTAAATTCAAATGTGAGATTACATCTCCCACCAATGAGATCAGTCATGACACAAGTGGCATCTGCTATTAAATTTAGTGACCAAGACCAGTACAATTTGCTTGAAAGAAAATGGAGAAACAAAGATATATGTGACTACACATCCACATGAGAGGATCCCTTCCTTATTGACATTTCTTTATAGATGAGCACCAGAATCAAGGAACTCAGCGCAATTTTATATTCCCTGTGCATTTTAGTTTGGCCTGAAAAATGGGAAGAAGGATACTCTACAGTCCTGCATAGCTCTAACAGGAGCTTTTCCACAACAAGTTAAAATAATTTATTCTACTGAAATCACACCTTCGCTTCTGGAAGGCTCTATCTTGTTTAAGTATGACACTGGGAAAAAAAATATCTTGGGCATTGCACATGCTTTGTAATTGTCTAAAGTTAGTGACCAAAGATGACAAAAACTTGGGTGGACACAGCACTTTCCTGGGTCTGGACTGTGTGATGTGGAGAGATCTGCATGGCTCATTGGGTTGGTGTAAGAACAATAGTTGTAACGAGGTGCAGCTCAAGCTGATTTAGAAAGCTCTTCTTAACTAGAAGTTGTAAGACTGGCACTTGAAACAGGAATTTTGGCTTCCCATGAGCTTTAGCTCCTTTGAAATGTGACCATGGGCCCATCACATTTCCCAGGCAGTCTGAAGGCAGATGCTTGTTTGTGCTTGTAAGCGTGAGGAGAGGAGAGGACAGGACAGGACAGGACTGGACAGGACAGAACAGGACAGGTGCCCAATACTGCAAGTTAAAGAACTTTTCATCATGCCCATTTTCATCAAAAGACAAACACATCACCAAAATATTTTCTGTTTTAAAAATAAAGTTAACATTTCCTTTTAGAATGTATTTGACTTTCTCTGCACTTTCTGTATCTTCGTATGAACTAACAGCACTTTTATTTTTGTTAGCTGGTAAATGTATTAGCTTGAAATATCTTCTGTAACACTCTTCTAACACATCTAAAATTAATATACTGTAAGGCAACTGTAGCCAAAAGCTATATAACATCTCTTATACATTAATTTTTAATCTCGATATTGAAAAAAGCCCTCAAAATATGAAAATCCAATCTGACCTTTTGTGTATAAGAAATGCATTTGATTCACATACGATAAATGAGTTTTTAAGCTGTATCTTTTGTTAGCAGGAAATTGCTAATTATACTGCATCACCCACTCTTTTCACCTTCTTATCTTGCACAATTTTTTTAAAGTTATACTTTTTCATTAAATAACAATTTGTACCAGTTTTATAAACTTTAAGTCTATCTTTCCAAATAATTCTTAGGGTTTTGATTTCTCAGTCTATTTACATTGTATTCTTAAACTGTTCTTAGTAAAGGAAGCATGCTACTGTTAATCCTTCATTCACATCAACAAAAAGCTTTTTAAATTTACACCAAACAAGACTGCGACTTGAAAGATTTTCTTTTTAATTATGAATATTAAAAACTTATTGCTACCAACTAGAATATAAAGCAGGAACTGTGAGATATATGTCGAGCACTGATCAGAAATATGCTGAACAGAGGCATCGTGCATAATTTATATAAAAATAGACATTCTTAATTCAAAATTGAATGTGAAATATTTTTCCTATGAAACTTTAAGCACAGGTAATCTCAGCTGAATGTTAACGAGTTGTTGTGACGAGACTTCTCCTCCAGTATCAACAAAGTGAACTGCTGTGTGACTGAGGCTGGATCACCTTAAGTCACCTCAGAGAACCTCTGGAGCTCATCCAAGCTGGTCTGGCCCCACTCTGAGCAGGGTCGGCCAGACTTGGTTGGTCATGGCCATGCCCAGTCAGGTTTTGAATATCTTGAAGGACAGAGACTCCAAAACCTCTCTCAGCAACTTGTTCCAATGTTCAACCACCCTCACAGCACAAAAGCTTTCTCTAACATGTAAATGGAGTTTCCTGTATTTCAGTTTTTTCCGATTGTCTCTTGTCCTGTCACTGGCCACCACCAAGAAGAGTCTGCTTCTCTCTTTACACCTCCCATCAAGTATTTATTCACACAGGTGAGGTTCTCCTGAGCCTTCTCATGTATGGGCTGGACAGTCTCTACTCTCAGTCTCTGCTGGTATGACAGATACTTCAATGACTGAAGCCATTAGCATCCCTTTCAGAAGGTAGTGTGGGTATAATGTGTCCTTCTTGTACAGTACTCAGAGTTGGATGTTTCAATATACAAAAGCTCTGTGTGCCTTTTCTGTAAAGTTGTTTACTTCGTTAATAAACTTACTCGAGTAGTGTGGTGGGAGAGCCATATTTCATTTTCCTTGTTTGATGCACTATCCTATTTCTCTAGCCTGTATATAGAACTTTGAAGAAATTCTTATGAACTTTGAATAATCTAGTGTGTATGTCAAGATATTAAACTCTACAGAAATATAAATTTATTTTGTGTCTTCCACAAAATGTGCTCTGGTTACCACAAATGACAGTTCATAATTTAATTGGAACTTCCAGAGAGAAAAGAGTGAACATTTTAATCTTTCACACTTCCTTTTAAACTTGATTCCTAGAACTTCTGTGTTCCAGTCCATTGTTACAGTAATGTGAAGGCTAATGAGTTTATTGACTTTATAGATAGTTTTCAATTAAGAGGAAAGTAAAATACTTAGGAACAAATTACAGCTAAGATCTTCTGTCACCAGTAAGAACTTCTCAATTAGAGAGCAATAACTGTCTCCAAGAGAAATATATTCAGAAACTGGATCCAGAATTATCGTCTACTCATATTAGATACCTTTTCAATTGGAGATGAACTTACACTATAGGGAAAATGCAAAAAGCTAAGGCAAATCAAAAGCTCTGAGCAAGAACAGCAAGGCGCTGAAAATTAAAGCAGTACAAGTATCACTGCACATGGACGCTTTATGGCACTGAGTTAGGAGGTGATAAGCATCTTCTCGAAGGAGCTGCTGCATTCAGCTAAAAGACAACAGCCATTTGGTGTTAAGAACAGTGGTAAACCAAAGCCACAAAACACATGTATATACTTAGAGTGCATATGTATATGTCTGAAATGAAGTTTTCGGGTCCATCAATTGCAATCAAATAACCTAATTTTGTATTTCTAGCTAATCCCTTTGTCATTTATCAGAATGTCACAACTGGATCATTTGGAGGTGTCTATTAAAAAAAAAAAAGAAAATAATATCTTCCATGAATTATGTTTTATTTCCATATTTTCTCTATTTTTGCCTTTTTTTGTTTTGGTATGTCTTGACATGGAAAACCTGGTAAAATAAGGGCTATGGATTTTAGCAAAATAATAAGAGATTTTAAGCCAAAAAAAAAAGAGCAAAATTATTTTAATATAAAATTATGTTTACTCAAATTATATTATTAATCCTCCACTCACAGCATTTGAAATGTTTTCTATAAATGTATAATTTAAGTAATTTCAAAGTGTACAACACTAGAAAGATATCATTCCTGTTGCTTTCCCTTGGTATTATACTGTTCTTATTTAAAATTATTTTATATCTATTCTCCAAAGTTTATCTTGAAAAAAAAGTTTTCTTCCAATTTTTCATTATTGAAGGTCTATTATTTTCCAAATTTATTATAAAATCTTGACTTCTGTTCATAAGGGAACAGTAATACTGCTATTTTCAGCAGTTTAAATGTGCCTCCATATTAAAGATATGACCAAAATACAATGACATTCAGCAGTACATACCATAAACCTATCTGTAATGTCAGCTATAATTGGAAAAATTGTTACTAGAATATAAATTAATTTTTCTTCTATATTTCATCAATATTATCAAAATTATGCCATTAATTTCTCGATAATTAGACTGCATTACTCATTCTTAAAGAAAAAAATGTGCATACGTCAGGGGACAGGTTACTGCTAAAAATATCCTGCTTTCATTTCAGTTTCCTCTTTGTTTCCAAAAAGACTAAATAAAAGATAAGTACAATAACTTTTGTTCTTTCAAAATTTCTGGATTGTTTTTCTCAGACAACAATGAATCTAGATGAAGATTAAAATATTAAATTAACCCATTTTCTCTCTAATTATTCACACGTTCATCTACAGACATTTATATGCCATAAATATAGCAGTCAATACTAAAGAAATCTGAGAACAAGAAGAAAATATAGTATATGATTTTTTTGTTCTTTTGCCATAAACAGCATTGCAGAGAGAAAACAGTTGTGCCAAATTCTAAAGCTGCTCTGTGTCAATGGTTTGTGGAAGTTAACAACATAAAACACATTCTTCAGGATTCTAGCTTAATTTTTTTCCCTGATGTAATATTAATACTTTCATAAATATTGCTGATAAGATTCTGAACAACACTATTTCCAACTTAAACTTAACTTCTTTCTCCCACAGTATAATAATGATGTCATTTAATCCACTTGAGTCAAAGTGAATCATGCTATTAATATAGCAGACTGTTAAATGTAAATCTAAAGAATCCTTTGAACTATTTCCTTAAAGGTTTTGCACCCTGTAGTGGTTCCGTGACAGTACATTTGAAGGGCAATGCAGAGGAAGGTCATCAGTATGAAAAAATGAAAATATAAGTACAGACCCCAAATATGCCTTCCTCTCTAGATCCCAAATATATCCTACTCCCTATTCTACTCAGTTGTTATAACTGTTAACAAAATTCCACTTACCAAGAGACCACTACCATTCTCAGAGAGCAATTTAGTGAAGCAAACAAAATTTTCTGTTCTCCTATTCCTCTTGGGAAAGCATATAGAGGAAAGCAAAATGAGGGCTTACCTCCAACATCAGAGGTATGAGTCATTTGTGAGAGACAGGTTGGGAGAAGCCGATATGAAGAATATAACATTGCTGTGATGTTTTATTTTTGTACATCAATTTTAGCCGAAGTCTTTAAGCTTGTTCTTTAAACGTTATGCAATCAGATCTCAAAATGTGGGTTAATAAACTGACAAAGAGCAACAAATATTTAACTCTCTGGAAATTTGGGCTGGTTGTTGGGTTTCTGTGGTAGGAAAAGAAGAAAATGAATCAAGGAGGACAATCAAGAAGGAAGCAATCAAAACACTAGGTTTTGCTAATATGTGCTAATATATGTTGCCATAAGGAAGCTGATATAATAGGGATTATTTGTTTTGTGAAATAAGAGCCAACAAGAAAAAAAGCATCATTATGCTGGATGCTATAGTGTATGCAACATCATGCATATCTCCAGCACTTTACAAAGAAAATGTAAATTCTATCCTTAATGTAATTTACAAGTGACGTCTTCCCAGTGTCAATATTCCTAAAGTGCAAGAAATTTAAGTTCAAAACTCTTCCCATAATTCTGTGTGATTTGATTTTTATAGTAGCCAATCTGGAAATATGGAGTCTTAGCAACTTCCACTTCTCCAGTTGTTCATAGTTTCCTTTATCAGCTGCCCAGAAATAGGAGTTTTATCCAGAGTATCTGACACTTAAAGACTTAAGGTGAAAAGGTACATGGACAGTGTAAAATTAAAATTTAAGAAAAAGAGACAAAATCCACATTACCATAAAATATTTCCCTGCTGACATAGTGTCAAGTAAACACTTCTTATAATTAAGGACAGGAGTACTTTCGCATTTTTAGTTTCAAGATAAGCTTAATTAAAATAAATAATGAGAGAAATCAGTCATATATAGAAAAAATAGTCTTCCAGCGAGTGAAAGATAATCCCTAAGGGATAAGGTTACAGATTCAAGGAACATGTTAATGAAACCTTCATATTTTAAGGCCATGACAGTACTGGCACTATAAGGCACCCATATGGCACCAGTAGTAACAGCAGCAGTATCACATTAGCACCACATTTTTCTGATATTGTGTGTAGTTTTACACAGAAACCTTGACACTGGACTAATCTGATTAGTGTACTGTGCTTTCTGGTGGTTTGGCTTTATTTTGACAGGATCTAGTGGTAACAGAGCAACTTTCCTTGCAAAACCTTGTGATTTTAAGGACCCACTCTAAGCGTAATAATATATTGAAATTGTTTATGAAACGAGGAAATAAAAATGCAAGGTTTGGAAGCATTTTTAAGATTTTGACCCTGCACAGACTGGCATTCTTTACTTTTGTCCCTGTTCATATTTGAGTTACAGTCATAGATTAAGAATATCAAGTCAAAGGAGGTGATAACGTTGATGAAACTGTGCCCTTTTATTCATGGCCTGGTGCAGCAGCAGACAGCATCAGTTAGTACACTAAGGAGAATGAACTTCATTTACAGGTTTGGGGGGAAACAGGCTCAGAAAGAACCCCTTCACCATTTTTATACATGTAATATTGGTTCCTGATATATTTCTTGGAAAGACATTTGTGTAAAGATTTCTAAGTAAGGTTAGATTGTCAGTGTCATCCCTGGTTCTGACTAGATGTGGAAGGTTGCTGAATACTGCTTGATTCTGTAGGAATTTGTTAGCCAGGGTGCCCTCAGCTCTTGTTCTCTCAGAGAAGTAGTTTCTCAGGACACTTGTCCTTGCCATATTTCCAGAAGGGCATCCAGGCAGCCAAGGTCATCATGACGCTGAAGAGCCACAGCTCCAGAGGGCAGAAGCCTGTTCAGTCATAGGAGCGGGAAAAAAGCTCAGACACCTAGAAAAATAAAAGTAAAGAAAGAAAAAGTAATTTTAGGTCTCCCAAAGGGAGCTTATTAGAATACTCTTTCCTTTCCAGTTTATTCTTTCCACAGTTTGAATAAAACCAAGTGTACAAGCAAGCAGGCAAGAAAATAACCCTGGAAAAACTCAATTATACAGACAGTTTCACTTATGCCTCCACTTGCTCCCAATGTGTGTATGATGAGTTACATCAGTGTATGGCACGCTATTTTTACAGGATTTCTCCTTGAATCTGACTGTATTCTGAGAGAAATTTTTCTGAAGGGTGTGGATACTTTTTAAGAGTCGGAAATCTCCCTTGGGGAAGTTTTTATGTCAGCTAAACCATCTATAGTAGTGTACAAGTGTTCTGTATTAGAGTTTCTACACAGGCTTATGTATGCATAACCATGGGTACTACATTTACTTTTCTCGCATGTTCTTTTCTCTTTAGATTTCAGTCTCTAAAATACTTTCGTTAGCAGAATTTTGTGAATACTTCCAAGTTTGAATCTTTATGATTATTGTTCTTCCCAAAAGAGATACTACCAGTTCCGACACAGTTCATGGATGACTGGATGTTATTGAAGTTGGAATTTACCTTTTTTTTTAATGACAATACTAACAGCCCAATATTAAGAATTTTAAAAATAATTATTTAATGTCTTTATTTTTTGTATACCTGTTTGACAAGTTCAATTGCTTTGCTTGCTACTGGATGTATCTTTTTCTACTTAAATCTTTGTTGAAAAGAAAGGAGTATTTATTCCAGGTTCTGTGTAAAGGGCCACCTGGTTATTATTATCCTGGCAATTGTTACTGCAAGCTTACAGTGTTCTCTAATTTATGAAAAGTAATTACATGAAGAGTATTTGCATGCACATTACGCACTAGAGTAATGAACATCTCAGTTCTTGCTTGCCTCATTTCCATCTTCCAGTGTATCAGGTCTTTGATTTGAACCTGCATGTTACAATTGTTAGTTTAATTTCTGTAATGGAGACCTCCGTTTTGCAAAAAAGCTTCATTCAAACCGGGATACTAACGTGACTTCTGTCAATTAACTGCAACATCTCTGACAGCTTCTTGGTTCAATGCCAGCCATACTGCTGTGGGAGATTCCTTCTTGAAAGTCATGCTGGTGCTTTGCACTTGGTAGAGTGGTGGTAACCTGCTGGTGCCATCAGGGTCTGTTGTCCCCAGTGCCATGCTCTGGAGGTGGCTGGACTGAGGATGCTGGTGTTGTACCCACCATTCAATTTTCCTTGCTGTGACAATACTGTTCAATAAAGCAGTTTCTTTTGGTATTATGTCCTTAGTTTACCAACAGCAAAGAAACAAGGCAGCTCCCTCACTAGAAACAAAATGGAGCTGAGAAAATCAGATTTGGCTAAGTTAGAGTGCTGCTACTAACCTTAGCACTGAATATATCGTTTCAGACCTCCTGTCCTCAGTTCATTAGTCATAACTCTTCTGACACAAGCATGGTTTTGGTATGTTTCTATCTCACAGCCCTTGTTTCTGTCAGTTTTGATGTTGTTGCTATGTATAAAATCAAACTAAGTCTTGTTTTACAATCCCAGTGTTGCCTGTGGAATCTGAGCAGTGCAAGAGCTCCATTAGCAATGTTGTTCTTCTCTGTGGTCACTGTCACACTCAATTTAGCTCCAGTTTTATTTTTTGCCATAAAACAGCATTTGTGGTCACAGTAATTCTCTTATCACAATGATCTAAAAGTCAGTAAAGAACACTAATGAATTAACAAAGAAGTATGTGGCTTAGTGTAGAGGCCCTAGAGGATGCTTTGCCTAAGGTAGGATGACCAAAGTCTGTATCAGTAAGTGTCCAGCCTTGGGTCTAACCACAACTCAATGGGCTATCTGAGAGTGATCTGCTTTAGTTGGGCATCAACTCACAGACTGTCAGGGGCTGGGAGTCCTGAAGTGAAGGCAGGACAGAAAAGACTGTTCAGAGGGCTCTGGGAAGAAATTGCGCACTGGACTCTGCTGGTAAGGAGAGCTCTGTCAAGAAGAGAAGCTTTAGAATAAAGCAGTTCCCCAATCCCCAGTAAAATACACTTTCCAAGCATCATAAAACACATGGATTGAAAACACATGCTCATGGCCATCTGTTTGTCCCTCTAGTGAGAGATGACCACTGTTGAGAGTCCAGCATTTTGATATGCCTCTATGAGAAGATTACCATCTTACTGGCAACCAAGGAGAATGCGTCCTGTCTGCTGAGTTGTCTGTGGGTGCCTCACAGCTCTTGGGTGCTCTGTTGCTTTGAATCCCCTGTTGCTTGTAGCAGAAGGGGAAGAGTGAGAATGGTTTGGCATTTGATCGAGGCTCTGCCTGAAATTAATGATGTCTTAATGATGGTACAAAGATATGACAGGAAGACATTGTAAAAACATCAGGTTGTGAATGACTTCTATGAGCTCTTATCATATCACTGGGCCTAGGAATGAGACCTACATATCATTGTCTGTTGGTCTTCCTATGGGATCAGTAATGACTGAGCCACAAATGAAAACTGAAGCTCTTACTTTCCTGTTCTCATATCTATCTATACCACTAGTAATTTAAAAGCAACTTTGAAATAATGCATTAGAGGATAAAGTGTCAATGAGTCAAACTCACAGTCAAGGCAGTCAGTCATTGCAGCACAGCTCCAGCCTACTTGTTCTTAAGGTTTCCATAAGAGACAATTGTGTGAGAAGGGGTGAAGATACTTTATGTGTCTAATAAAAGATATAAAAAGTACCATCTTACATGTTCTTCCTCTTACTTTCCATTTTAGACCCACAAGATTTACAAAGGTGAGCAACAAAAGTTAGAACTATTCTATTTTAACCTACCACAATCTCCTGGCTTTTATGCCAACATTTTGCCTTTCCTTCGAAATATTGTAAATGTGATCATTTAGCAGTCACTATCTCTATTATGCTTCTCTTCCAGAGATTTTAGACCTGAAGAACTGGCAATAAAGCCATATATTAAGATTCTGACACGTGGAACATGGTGGCAGAGTTCTGGCTTCTCCAGATGTGGGGAGATAGAGTTGATAGCTGTGTATTAAATTGACAAAGAGAAGCCCTACAGGAAAGCTGAAAAGCCTGTAGTGATGAATGAAAAAGCCCAACTTTCAACTGAGAGTTGACTCCAACCCTTGCTCTAAACATCCTTTAAAGCTTTAATTAACTCATTACTCAGTCCCTCTGTTCCTCAGTTGTAAAGCCATCCACTCACATTGTTATTTTGGTCTTTAGAGTCTTCAAAGGAAAAAGTTATATTATGTGTCTGTCGTTCAAGATGGGAGATGTTTTAGGCAACAGAGTGATAGTATCTCCTCCCTTCCATTCTCCAAGCACAAATAAAAAAATCAACAGCAAAATCAAACCCCAAAATTTACATTTTTCAGAAATGAGAAATCATAGAATTAATATTTCTACATGTATATACATTATGATACTAGTTGTATTCATATATTCTTTCCTTCATAGGTCTTCACTATTGCAAAATGCAATGGAAGTTAGTGTGTAAAAAATGAAGTTCTATTGAGGATCTGTATGTGGCCTCAGCCGTTATAAAAGTGGGAAAATACATAAGGATTTGGAGAAACCAAGCACTTCCTTTTATGGGCAGAGCACACAGAAAGGGTCCAAAGGCCATCAAAGTTGGATTGCTGCAGCATATAAACAGATAGATGGAGACATCCTTCCACAGCTGATTCACCTCTTCCAGTTTAAACATGAACATTAAGGTGAATTGTTCAGTGGATGTGTTTGTGCCTTAGTATTGACTACAGAAGAAAATTAGAGGACTAGGTTTTGATTAGACACTTAACTTTGAGATAACACAAGTTGTTCAAATTAAACCATTTCCTAAATGACAAAATGACGTTAGGTACTAGAATGTGAACATTCATTTTATAGAAACAGTTTGATAGAGAAGACCATTCTCCAAATCCCGTGCCTTCTAGACCAGGAATTCTCTTTAATTTAGTCTGTGGAGCTCTCAGCACCTTGCGAATTGATGAGTGAATAATAAGAAAACAATTATTCTTTTTCCTGTGAGTCATTATTAGCATGAAGTAGTAATAGTTCATGGTAAGGAAGCCAATCTTTCTGCTGTATAATCAACCAGTGCAGAAACTTCACAAGAAGATGAGATGATGCATGTTTCAGAACTCCATTCAAACCAAGATATAACTAAGAAGGTTTTTGTTTTTTAAAGATTTTTTTTTACTGTTATTGTTCTGCAAAATATGAATAAAACTACTCAGCAGAGCAGTTCTTAACAGATGGTTGTTGTTTCAGCCTCAGATGGCAGAAAGCCCTAGAACCAAGCAATTACAGAGTTCTTTGATGCAGAACCAGCTGAACAGATTTTAATAATTTCTTCCAAATTGGAGACACCTGGCCCCCCAGAAAGTGCTGCAAGCTGAGTGACAGAGGTGTGTGATAGAAATATATTCCTGATGTCATCAGCAAGGTTTTGGTGACAAAATCGTGAAGACCAATAGGAAATAATGTAAAAATTATCTTTTTGGTTTTCTAATATTAATGCAAATGGCCTAGTAAAATAATTTTAGAAATACTCTGAGGCAAGATTGTATTCTTTTGGTTTTCCATTACTGCAGACATTTACTTCCCTTTAAAAAATGCTGTACAGGATATGGATACTCAACAATACCAGCTTTTATTGCTCACCTTTGCAAAGCTCAAAGGCCTAACTCAGAAAAGATGAGCAAGCACATGTAAAATGTTTCTTTGTCTTGCTTACTCTTATTCTATTTTCTGGATGTAACTCCTGCCTTTGGAAGACCTAATAATATTCCCTTAGATGAAATACGTACTTTAGAGAAGCCATTAGGTCAAAGCCACTGGTATGACACTTGTGTGGCAGCTCTACTGCATGGAGAGGAAGGGAAAAGGGTGGCCTATGTTGTTGCTAAGATTCAGCTTTCACCTGTGTTACTGCCAAATTATTCCATTCTCTTCTCATTCATCCAGCTCTGTCTTTGTTATCATAAAGTCATGTCTCAGCAAAGCACTGTCACAGTCCTATTTGTGTCTCTAGTAATAGTGAGCTAAAGCAAGCTAATTGTATGGCTTTGGCATGGGATATTAGTACTCTGTGTGGTACGAGTGGTCTGCAGGGGATCTGGAAAATCAGTTTGCTCAGCAGCTGACAGCTCTGGTCTAATGAGTCAATTGTGTTTGATAAAGCAGAAAAAATTATGAAGGAATTTATAATGTTGTTGCTGGACTTAATAGTCCGGGAGTTCCCCTCCAATCCTGAGGTTCACTTTTCCTTAAAACCTCTCTCTCTTGGTATAATTCATTTCTTGGTCTAATACATTACATAAGGTAATCATGCCTGTATTTTTAGATTATCAAGTATTCTCTGGAATTTGAAGTGTGAGTGTAGGAGGATAGGAGGGACTATTAAAAAGGCTAAATATTACAAATGAATCTGGAGTTCATAAATTTAATTGTGACCACTGAACGTATCTGTGGCAAATTTACTAAATCTCTGGGTGCCAAAGAAACCACTGTTTTACAAATAATGTACCCTCCTCCACCCCAGCACCATCATAGCATTTATGAGGGATTCCTGTTTTCTAAAAAGGAATAAAAGCCACAAATAAAATAATGTTGATTTTCTCAGTTGACAGTATTTTTGAACTGTAGTGAAATGGGATGAGTAAAAGTGCAGGGGAAGAAGTGTCATGATTTTCTTTATGAAGTGACATCTCTTAATCTGAGCATTGCAATGACTAAGGCTTAAATCCCAAGGCTTTATATGTTCAGCATGGCCAACACAACACATTTTTTAACTTGGCTACTTTTTATGTTTGGAATCACATTTCAGATTCATGAAAATCAAAATCAGAAAAGCTCCCTGTGTGTAAGATGCACAAATTCAGTACAGACATCGCACGTCCTTCTGGTTTTCCTTGTCCAAATTGTATTTGACTGATTTATGTTATGCTATCATATATAATAGCTTTTTACAATGTATATCTGGCAAAGTTATCCATAAAATTGAATACAATAAACATCATAATGCAATCGTTGAGTTTTGGTTTGAGATTTGGGAATTAGTTCCATTTAAGTGGACTGGTTTTCATAATGTGATCCATTCAATTGCATGCTTTCTCTATTCATTGGAACAACCTCAGTAACAGAGTAGATTTTTACTCAGTGCATAGTAACTTAATTTGATCTCTTTGTTTCCTACGAAAAGAAATCAGTAGAATCAAATACATTAGTGACTATTTTTACAGTCAGAACAAAGTGAGGCCCAAGGGAAAGCGAGCACATCATTTCATTCCCATGTCTTGTAGGATACTTTCACATAACAGGTAAAATGTATAAAAATATTTAAGCAGAGTTACACTGCAGTCTATTTTCAGACCTTTTTCCACCTTCACTCTAAACAGACAAACAAAACTTTTGGAAAATTGACAGAAACAATTTGTCTATAGTCCTCCTAAATCTTTAAAGCTCTTCCTCAGTGTTTCTTACATTATTTTAAAATGTTTTTCTTCCACCCTTGCAATTTCTGTAAAGTCACAGTGTTTTATTTCAGTTCCCAGGGCTGGACATTTTAAGATTGCAGGATGGTAAGACCTGGTGATGGTGTCAGCCATGTTATGATGATTAAGTACCATGATGCTGCTAAAGTCAGGAATTAAAGGTGAACGCCTGCATTTCTGCACTGATGCAGAAGATAGTGCTGTTGAAAGAAAAGCATTTGTAAATGCCCATTAAGAAAGAAAGGATTATGAAGCTGTTGGTGATATGTTCTGTGAATGAGCTACAGTTAATGGTGCATATAAGTGGAAAGAATGTGCAGCTTTTAGCTTCCTGCTTGAAGCATAACTTCCCTCAAAAAAGGGGTGAAGGAGGGAGGGCTTGAAAAAAAGAAGTTTCTTTGTGTCTTTGCAGCACCTCAGATTGGTAAAGATAATTGGGAAATGGTTGTCCTAAACAGGTGTCAGGCATGAAGGGTTAGAGGATGATTATGCCTTAATTCAGAAATAAAGTTGCAGTTGCCATTGTCTAGTTGCTGTGAACATCTAAGGTGACAGATACTTGCCTTTTTTTGTTACAGTAATTTGTAACAGACACTATGACCTGCAAACATCATGAATTCTGATTCCCTTTGAAATAACTAAACTAATTGCTAAAAACTTTCTGTTAGATCACATAATATAGACAAATAAATGGTATATTTAATTCTAGGACAGCATTTATTTAAGATCAGAGTATGATCTATTTGTATGCAGAGTTATTGACTTGTTATATCCATTATCATATTGATTCTTACTTTCCATTAGTGATGTCCTTTGCACACTTCTCTAAAACAATGTGATATGTATTCTTGCCTCATAATTGTTGAAATTTCACTGAAGTGACTCAGTTAGTAGATTATTACCTGGGACTCTCTTGAAAACAGGGAATATCCCTCCACCCCTTCATGTTTTGCAAATCACATTTTCAAGGCGGATGTAGCCACAGTGTGCTTCCTCACTCTGCCCAGCTGGGTTGTGATCGATGTGTGATTGTCATGGAAAAATGATGGTATGATTCCAGTTCAACCACATTCCAGAACTCACTGGGCTGGGTCCTTCGTAATGATCATTAGTACCAATAAAGCGGGATATAACTTTTGTGGATATTAAGGGAAATTAACATTATGGTAACTACTGATTTCTAGGAGCATAGTAGGGAGCACATATTCATCCATGCAGCCAGCATGAAATTAAACATTACTGGTCAAGAAAGGTGTTTTGTTTTTTAGCTTGATGGTTTTGTCATTATAGCTATGATGATTCACAGATTATTTCCTCAGTCTCTATTCATCTTCTGCTTCTCACATAAAACCATCCTGAAATGGCCAGTTAGTCTTTTGCTTTTGTAGTCAACTTTTCCAAGTTACAGTACTATTACAGTTGTTGCCATTATTTATCAAAGGGGAAGTCAATCTTCTGTGGTAGAATGGATAATTACTTAAAGTCTCTCATAAGGTCCTACAGACACTTATCCTGACTCCAAGAATGATTAAGATGAATGTCAAATTCCACGTTACTTTTAGGTGCTCTTCATTGTTTTGGACGTTAATATTTGTATGTGTAGGTCTCCTGGCTTAAGTGTGATTGAGAGATACTTTCCTACTGTGTGATTTTGGTTCTGTTTGTTTTCTATGTTCTTTGTTGGAACTTTTCCTCTTTTTTCAATATTTTTCATGATTCCTAGTTGCCAAGCACCGCTTGATCTCTCTGATGTCACCATGTTTTTTCTGAAAGAAAGAGGAGGTTTATGTGCCAAGACCAGACAGCCCATTGACTTAGTCTCCACCAACTCTGTCTCCTTTACTAAGGCCAAATCCAGATGTCTAAGGAGGAATTTCAGAACAGAGAAAGCATATAGGATATACTCAGTCAGTGATTTAGTCGTTGCAAAGTATTCTTACAGCCTCTAATATTTTGTCACTCAGGAACTTCTGAGCCTGCAGCTGTGTGTCTGAGTACAATGATCATCATCAGAAGAGGGAAAATTCAATGTTATTAATTTTTGCCAAGTAACTTTACAATAAAACTGTACTACGAAAATGAAATGTGTGCATTTCACACTTACTTTTAACAAGGGCTAAAGTAGATGAATCTAACCATGACTGTAAAGGTGGTGTCAGGCTAATGCTATGTACCCTGATCTTCTGCTATTAATTACTGACACTGTAGCATGGGCAGCATCACAGAAGATATTCAATACAACCCTGGTACTCTGCTAGCACCTTTCCTGAAGCTACCTTTTGTGGGTTTATGTAACTGTGAGTTGTGATGGCTGAGGAGAGAGCAACTGAGTTTGCAGACGTACCTATCCCCGTGATGATTTTCAACACAGGATCAGTTAGGACAGCTGAGGGTGATGTTTGCTTAACACAGTTGCTGAATCTAAGAAATCCCTAACTTCCAAGGTAGGGGACTCAAAAGCATTCCTGATGTGAGCTCCTACATACAACTGAGGCTAAGCTGAATGAAAGAACAAACATCCGGATTCTTGTTTCTATGAGATGAGCCTTCTAGGAAACCTCTAGTCACTTTATGAAATTTTGGGCAGACAAAACAGAAATTATAAACTTCAGTAAAAACATATCTCTTACTTATTGACATTTAAAACAGTTAGGGAGCATTATTTGGCAGTTAGTTTACTGTGTTTCAGTAGTAAACATGTTTTAGTAAATAACACATGCTTGTAAAACATCTCTGTATTACACAGATTTAAAGGCTACAAGAGTTGTTAAAAATAAGCATGGACTTAGTAAAACCATTTTATGACCAAATCCCTAATTAAAATGCTGTAGCCAATTTAGCATAACTTCAAACTCTTCCTGCCCTGCCTTCTTTTACAACTGTATCACACTCCCCCATAAAGGGAAAATCTCTGTTGATGTTTGATATTCTTTAGCCTACTGGAGCCAAGCATAACTAGATCATATTATCATTTTATTTCACATTATGCTTACAAATATTTGTACTATGTGACTGAGTTTCACTAGGAAAACATTCAGTGTACCCAGCAACAGAAGTAAAATGGAAAAGAGTAAATTAAAAAGCTTGTTTCAATAGTGTAACTTATAGACTTAAACAGTGTAAATCTTAGGCTGCCATGCTCTTCCTGGTTTCTCAGAAGAGCACCTATGGGTGTCTGCTGCTGTACAAAATGATAATATTTGTACAGGTTTCTTCAACTCTGGTCTTAGTTATAAATATTTTAAGAGATTTGCATTTTAAATAGATTTATAGCTTTTGTGTCTTGTTTCCATGACCTTCCCAATTCAGTCACACTTTTGCCTCCTCTTTAAATAAATGCCTTGGATCATTTGCTTATTTTAATCTGCTTGGAATAATTCTATCTCACGATACTCGGATAGACCCAAACATTTTAAGAAAAGTGATCTATAAATCTCATGTGGAATCAACAGGGAGGTATCAGTACCGAAAATATTTCTGCCTATTTCTGTTACCATGAGGTACTTTGAAACCCCAATTCTGTTTAGGCATTTATTCCTTGGAGTTTTTAAAGAAAAGTGAGAGTATTTAGGCTTCTAATGTGAGCATTTCAGTTGGACAAGCTGAATATAAAACATGCTTACAGTGATTCAATTGAATTATAACCTGGACAAGCATTTGTTGGGACAGGGAAAAGATATTTTGGTTCTTGTTCTGACACCATCACTGAATTGCTGTCTTGCTCTGAAAAGTTTGTGTGATCTCTTTGTTGGTTTCTTTTCTAGTAATTGTCTGTCTTGTTTGTTTTTTTGTGGGGAGTTTTTTGTGTCTTTTGTTTGGTTTCTTTGTTTGCTTTTTTTGTTCTGTTTTTTTGGTTTGGTTTGGTTTAGTTTGTTTTTTTGTTGTTGTTGTTGTTAGTTTTTTTAACCTCATCAGGGTTGGGGCTGTCACATTCCAGCAGATTGTGAAGCACCTTGCACAACCCTGTCCCAGTTCCTATACATGATCAGCATTGTTCCTGCAGTATCATGTGTAAACATCTGGGAATTCTCAATGTCAAAGTTCAGGGATTCAAAAGTATTAAAAATTGTTTTTCGAGTCAGTCACTCTGAACTAGTTTTTTCTTGGGAATTTTCAAAAAATATTCATTATATTAGAGCACAGTATCCACTCACAAATTGTCACCCATTAAAATAAAAAGTGCCTTCTTCATGTCAGAGTACTCAACAGAGGAGTACCTGAGGCTTCTGTTGGGTAAGGGAAAGAACTAACAAAGAACACACACATAAACACAGTGTTGAATTCTGGACATGGGATAATACACCATATTAAGCAGGTTATACTTGCTTACAGAATTTCCAGGGTCAAAATTTTAGGGAGACAGAACCTCAGCTGGAAAGCAACTGTGGTGTTCTGATATCCAAACTGATGATTCAAATGCTAATTGAAGTAAAAATACACATTCCCAGCCCTCTGTCAAGAAGATTGTCCTGTTCCAAGCACCATACTGAATAGGCAGCAGATGTACAGAAGATAGGAAAGATCTTGAGATTTTCATGGGTTTAATGGCATTTTCAGAAAACTCTACAAAAAAATAAGTTCTTCTGATGTAAAAATGAGCTACCAACTGAGCGTGGAGTGTGTGTGTGTAAGTAGATTTAGTGAAATGATACCATGTGTTATGACTGGAATGAAAAAAGCAGCTACCTTTTTAAAAAATTTGCACCCCTCTGAAATAATGATTAGTCTAAATTCAGAATTATTCTCCTCTCTGGACTGCCTTGAAGAACTCCCTTGAATTTTCCAGAAGACAAGTGAGATGGCTCTGACACGAAATCTGCCACTTTCATAAAAATCACAGAATATGCTGAGGTGGAATGGACCCACAAGGACCATCGAGTCCAATTCCTGGCCCTGCACAGGACCATCTCCAAGAGTCACATCATGCGCCCGAGAATATTGTCCAAATGCTTCGTGAACTCTGTCAGGCTTGGTGCTGTGATCACTGCCCTGGGCAGCTTGTTCCAGTGTCCAACCACCCTCTGGATGAAGAACCTTTTTCTAATATGCAACCTAAACCTCCCCTGACACAATTTCAGGCCATTCCCTTGGGTCCTGTCACTGGTCACCACAGAGAAGAAATCAGTGCCTGCCTCTCTTCTTCCCCTCACACAGAAGTTGTAACTGCAATGAGGTCTCTCCTCAGTCTCCTCCAGGTTGCACAGACCAAGTGAGCTCAGCCACTCCCTTCACCATCTCACTGCCCTCCCTCGGACACTCTCTAATAATTGCTTTATATCTTATACTGCGGTGACCAAAATTGCACACAATATTCAAGGTGAGGCCACAGAGCAGAGAGGGACAATCCCCTCCCTGGACTGGCTGGTGATGCTTTGCCTGATGCCCCCCAGGACATGGTCAGCCCTCCTGGCTGCCAGGGCACTGCTCACTCATATTCAAGTTGCTGTCATCCAGGACCCCCAGGTCCCTTTCCACAGTCATTATCAACAGAGCAAGGAGAAACCACTTTACTGATCCTGCCAGCAATTTCATTAACCAATCAGTCCCTGAAAGCAAGATACTCAGCTAAATTCAATGGAAAAGAATGGCTCATGTCCAAGAGAAAGCAATAGCCTATAGAGTCATTTTCATGCCTTTACCTAACTTAAAGTAAATTGCTTTTTCAGATAGCAGGACTCAGATGTCCATCATGAAACAGGATGAACACTGTAGCCTTCCATTTTGCAAGGTGGTTTCAAAATCCTGGAAAGCATTACATTCAAACCTGGTTATCCTGCTGCTTGGTACAAAGTTCAAGCTCACTGGAACTGCTAGACAGCAGGGCCCTTGGTACATATTTGGATGTTCAGGTAACTGTGTTGGAAGCAAGTCTGTCATGTAGGAGATGCAGATGGTTCCCAGGACATCAACAACAGAGGCACATGACTTTTGCATGATTTAAATCTTGGGTTTAAATTCTTCAGCTAAGCCCTAGTGCTAGTGTGCTCTACTACAGGAAACAATTTAAGCTGCAGAGACTGGGACCAGTTTGACATCTCTCCAGAGTTCCCTGTGCTGATAATACTTTATTACATTTTAGAGAACTTCCAGCAAGGTTCCTGCTACATAACTGCTCAAGACAGGTGGACACCAGACTGCAATAATGCACTGCTATAATTTTTTTTGGATCCTATATGATGCCTATTGCATTTTAATTGCTATGATTATTTTACAGGGATTTCAAACATAAATTGTGTCATCACAACTGTGTTACTTATAGTTTAATTGAAATAAAAATGCCTTACATATTTTTCTGTCTATCTTGGAAGAAAAGCCTCCCCCATGTCCCCTAAAATTTGCACAACATTTATACAGAATTTACTACTCACAGTGGAATTGTAACTTAAAGGATTGGCCAGCTCAGTATGACTGAACTCTTGTGTCTGTAAAAGAAAAAACAGTCAGTGACCCAAATGCAAGTACATTGATATTATAGACTAGATTAGAAACTTATCTTTTACCTTTCATTTACCACCATATAAGGAAAAAAATACATACTGTAAAGCATTATGATATTCAGACAATAATAAAACTGATTTTCCCAATTTTCCCAAGCACACACTCTCTTTATTAGTAGTTTTGGGTAAAATGTAATAATTTGTTTCCCAATATGCCATATTTAGTATTACCACAACTCATTACCTGTTGTAGAGAAGACTTATATGTAAAACACTTATACTGGCTAACTTAGCTCTGATTAGACGCCTATGTGGCCTACTGATCTTTTTTAATAAATACTTCTCTCAATTTCTAAAATTATAACAGTCATAATCTGTTTTGGTTATGAACTACAGTCTTCCAGATGAGAAGAAAAAGAAGTTAGATACAGCAGATTCAACAATTTAAAGGGATATTATTTGGAGACGCAAGTTATTTTATGGCATTTCATATTGAAACACACCATGTGAGTGGCTTTTATGCATGTTTGGAAGAGCTCATGGTCTGGGTTTGTAAATATCCCATCAGATCTGCCTTGATACAACTCTTCATGTGTGTGTGGCTTTTCGGACAGAGGATTTGCATTGTAAAGAAATGCTTAAGCCTGAATGCTGTTCTTTGGCACTTTTTTATCTGTATTACAAATCCAAACACATCCCTTACTGATATACTTTAAGGGTTTTCCTTGTAGTGCTTAGGGGCAGAACAGTATTTTTACAGGGTAGAATGGAAAACATAAAAATATTAAAACCAAAAGGGTTAAAACATTTGTCCAGTGTTCTACTGACCACTAAAAGACTCTAAATATTTACTTCCAGTTACACTGCTTATAAAATGAAGCATTGTTTTCACATCCTACAGGTTTTCAAGCTATTGTGATGTGCTACTGCTCTTTCCCTTCAAAATGAATTTAGGAAATTCAGGTGTATTATTAAGCATTCATTCTTCTTATGTTGTTTTTTGGGGTGCTTTATTTATTTCCATGTTCTTGGATAAAGATTTTTTAAATTTGATAAGCGCAGAGTTATATAATTGAGTTTAGACTATGAATACTTTTACTAGAAACAATGTATTATGTTGCATCAGGGACCTAATGCTACCATCAATCACATGTCAAAAAATATTTCCAAACTTTTATAGTTCCTGTGTCCTTTATTAGATAAACCTAAATGGAGATCTGGCTAGTGTTTTGGGATGCTACATAAAAAAAAATCTATTTTTGTTAGCTATTGAATGCCTGTGTAGTGAACAAGCCTGATGTGTGGCTCCCTTATTTTTGTTAATCTAATAAGCTAATGTAGTTTTAAACTCATAGATCACAAGGTTGTTCTTTGCATGGTGGGTATCTTGCAAGAAAAATACAGTGGCAAGTCTTGAACTGTTGATGAAGTGTTCTCTATGTTAAACATAGGCAAGTAAATTTCTGTTCATGAGTATGTGCATTTATGATTTAATAGCAGGTTAATTTTTAACCCTAAGTAGAAAGAAAAATCTCTTTTGTGTTACTGATAATACAACAATAGTCTGAAAATCTGTAAAGCACTGGACCAGCTACACTTTATCCCTCTATTGGGATATAGTTCTTTATACACTAACCTTTATCCCTGTTTGCAATGTGTACACCAGTCTGGACTTAAAAGACAGAAGATTTTGTCACTGAGATATGATCTCCCTGGTTTTCTTCCAGAAGACCAGGATACCCACAAGCAGCTGCTGGCAGAACTTTACCATATGTTTTCACTGTCAGTCCCAGCTCCACCCTGAAATGTGATATGGAACTTGGCAGAATTTAATTGATCATATTTGCATTTACACATGAGCATCAATTTACTAACATAAGTAGAATATTGCTGCCTATATGGACAAATAAATGTTCATTGTTCTACCAAGTATATCTTTCCTTAAGACAAATGGTTTAGATTTTTTTCATGTAAAGGATGTTTTTACACTCATATCCAGATGAGTATACTTGAAAAACAAAACCCAACAATGAGAGTGTAACTTATAATGCTCTTTCAAGAAGAGGAAGCAGCTAAATGAAAATTATTACTATATTAAATTTGAAAAATTAGATGCACATATGCACATGTGTCAGGAGATTCTAAAAGCCGAATATCAAATTCTGTTTTTACAATTGATGTGTTTTAATTAATGGACAGGTTTGATTGTGTTTTAAGTTATCCGAACATGGTTTTGTTTTTGTTATATTATTACCGCTACTAATTTGGGCAGAGGTTGAACCTCTTGACGCACAACACAGGAATGAAGGCATGGTGCTCTGCCAAGCAGAGCCTTTCTTAATTAAAAACTGCTTACATGAGCTTTCTGCAACTATGACAAAAGAATGAAAATGAGACAAAAAATGGTGCTTTTAAAGAAAACTAGGAGTAAAAGAAATGAAAATTATATGGAAATTTCTCTTCAAGGCAAATATTGAACTACCAAATTGTTGACCCTCAAGGTCAACAATTGAGCAACATTAGGTTCAACAACAAGTAGAGTGATATAACGTAATAGAAGCCTGGCCCTATTGAAATCAATAGAAAGAATTAAAAGATTTTTGAGAGCTTTGGATATGATCCAAAAAAGTAAACTGATGCTCCCAGGGGACATTTACACTGTTATTGAAAATGTCATTTACCTTAATATTAATGTATAGAACTAGTAGGGATTGTTTAGCAACCAAAAATTACATTTCAATCTAACAGTTATTACAGAAATACTGTACTACTTATAAGACTGTAGGTGTTTCTTCTCTATAAATATTTAATAACATCTAATCTTGCAGCATTTAGTAGAATAAATGGCTTTTGTCAAATGCATTGAGAAAGTAACTATACCTTTTTTTTCTACAGAAATATTTGCGTTTAAAATGACTTTTTAACTGTTTGTTGTTTAAGGCTTCAAGTCTAAAAATAGGATACAGTATAATCTGAGCTTCTGGTCTTTCATCTATACTGATAGAGATCATACTGAGGACTGGTTTATTACTGAGCTTGTATTCTCATTTTGTAGAGACTGTAATGTTACACTCAGGTCACTAAATGAAGAGCTTTGCTGACCAAAGGTCTCAGATTTGTTTTCTTCAAACAAAGAATGTTTTTTAAAAAATTTTTATGTTATCATTATGCTCACTGTAAATCACCAGCCTGCAGTTTTTAAGTTTAAAAGCTGACAATTTGGGACTTTGAAGCTGCCACCAAATTATTCCTCCACTGGACTCTTACTCATGATGGTTCAGAGTGCTAATGCAGGAGTAGTCAAGCTTTCTCTGCTGATCACAATTACATTACTCCATGAAAACTGAACCACTGCCCTGGTCTACTTCCCTACTGTTAGGCCCATGGACTCACCAGAGTAAGTGTCTCCAGATAGTCTTGAATCCTTCCCACAAGATCACCCAAGTAAATCCCACAGGGTGAAAGCAGTGAAATTCCCTTCCATACAGCTAGAAACCAAGCAGAGCGGGAGCAGAAAAATCAAGACTCAACAGCAAATACTAGTTACTCTGATGTCTCCAGAAGCTCTGGATACCAATTAGCATGGGAACTTTTTCTGAAGACTTAGAGAAAAATTGGGCAATTGGTGTGTTGGTGTCCCTATTTCTTCCTTGTCATACCAGGATATACTCAGTAAGTATTTGATAGTTGCTGCATTATAAAGTATGAGGGATTTATATTCAGAGTGTATGTTTTCTTCATTAAACACTCCCCCTCAAGGACAGCAAAGTTCGCAATCTTGTCTTATGACTGACAATGTGTCAATTGTTTCATTAGTTAGCTAGACAGAAACCTTACTACCAGGTAGATAGTTAGGTCAGCTCTTTAATATCAGTTCTGTTTTTCGGTTTCAGTGAGCTTTGAAAACAGATATTACATAAAGAAATCCTTTACTTTCTGAACTGCTAGGAGAGATCAGTGTCACTGACTAGTATTCAAAGGAGTTGTTAGGAACAGAAAGGCATAAATAAGTGTTGTTTCCATGGAAAACAGAAAAATATACCTACATTTTCTTTTCACCTACAATCAAGACTAACAACTATTATTTATTTATAGCTTTAATTCATGTCCTGTATATAAAAAGTCTGTTTCACCCATTACAAACTCAAAATAGTTACAAAATATTAAATCTTTTACTTTCTTGTTTTCTTTTCTAGTTTAGCTTTTTTAATGATAAGAGATGGGTTTTTATGCTTAAATTAAATGTTTTCATGTAAGGCTTGTGTTTTGTATGTCTTGGAACAGAACTGTGAATATTGAAATGATTACTGAAATATCATGAAAACATAATTTGTTATTCTTTTAAAAATATATTTTAGTACACAAGGACTAAAATGCTGGGGAGACTTTACAATATTGCAGTATCTACAGGGGTCTTACAAGAAGGCTGGAGAGAGACTTTTCACAAGGGCATGTAGTGATAGTTTAGGGGGAATGGCCTTGAACTGGAGGAGGTCAGGTTTAGATTAGCTATCAGGAAGAAATTCTCACTATAAGGGCAGTGAGGCACCAGAATGAGTTGCTCAGAGAGATTTTGGATTACCCATTCCTGGAGGTGATCAAGGCCAGGCTGGATGGGGCTCTCAGTAACTTGGTCTAGTGGAAGGTCTGCCTGCCCACAGCAGGAATTTGGAACTAGATCATCTTTAAGGCCCCTTCCAACCCAAACCTTTCTACATTTCTTCTTCCCTTTATCTGTATATTTATCAATACATCTGAGCAGCTGAGTCACACCATGTAGATGGTTAAAGAATATTGATATTCAGATGTGGTGCTACCTGAATTTATGTTCTGATGCGTGTTTTGTTGTTCAAATATATCAAATATCAGAAGAATTGTTACAGACGAATGGGTGAGAGATTTGAGAACAGATGCAACTCTTTAATCAATAGATATTGTCATAACCTTGAAAGAAAAACTTGACTGAAATAAGTCTCAACCGGTGGATAAAAGGAGGAGGCTTTCAGGAAGCCATGGAAATATTTAACACGTAAGAGGGTCCCAGAAATTATTTTAAAATTAAGTGCATGAAGTGCTATTCTGAGCGGAGAAATATTTTTTCCTGGCCAGTGCTGTACTGATGTCAGTCATGCGACTGACAGAGCAACTGCTCTCCCTGTGATTAACCAGCACTGAACAGACACTTGACACATCTGAGATTTGTATCTGCTCAGGGGAGGATGGGAGTAATGTGAGCCTTATGTTCTCACTCTGACTGTGGCCGGCTATTGGCAAGCACTGATCCTTACAGGATCTCGGGCTGACATGCTCCAATATTATTAATCTGATTCATCTGTGTTTGCCTTTCCTTTACACTCAAATGTATCCTGAGGAAGAAGGACGTGTTTTTTAGAAAAGCAGAATATACTAGCCTGAGGGATGATCTATTTTGATAGAGATCTTTTTATTTGCCATACCAAAGAAGAAAATTATTTACTGTATCAGGCCAAAAATACTTTGCATTTCCAGCCCTTCCCAGTAAAATATTATGTTTAATGCTCTCACTACTTTTGAAGGCATGGTCAATAAAGCTGCTTCTTGACAGGTTCTTGACTCTTAAAGCTGTTTTTCTTTGGCCAGGATCTGAAAAATAAGATAATAAATGTGTTAATAATACAGTCCTGATGTATAATTCTTGAAATAAATGTATATATTCCAAATGGTTTGAAGTGAACCAATTAACAATAATGTTTATTAGTGATTTGCACATTCGGATACCGAATTCCATGAGTTTCTTATTGAAATTCAGCTACAGGAACCAGTACCTTCTGATTCCTAAGTCACCCAATTCCTGCTAGGCGTAGAGCAGTGCAAAATCCAAGGTACCTGAAGGAGCTGATCGCAAAAGGACTGGGTGAAGGAGATGAAGAATTCTTCGAGGAAGTGATCTTCAAAAATAGTTAGGTGGAAAATTGTTGGGGCAGTTAGGGGGACAGAAGCTGCCTTGTGCTGTAACTACAAAAAATCATGAGCACATCCTGTTTTCAAGTTACGTGGTTTAATCATCCGATTACAGGCTGTTCTGGATTAGGACACTGTCAGTCTTTCTTCACAGAGTTCTTTTGCTTGGTGTAATTAACTAAATGCTTGCCAGACCAGAGACACTGCAACTTGTGATTTCTCTCTGAAATACAAACTTCCTGAATAAACCTGGATTTCACTGTCACAGGGCCCAATCCTTGCAGATATTCTTAATTGTGGTCTGTTATAATTAGCCAAACAGTCCTCTTGAACTCAATAACTACAGTCAAACAAGTGTGTCAACTTCTGCAGGGCTAGAGTCTGAAAGAATGAGAACAGAGTTCGTTGAAATAGATACTTCTCCTGTCACAAGTCTCAAGTGTTCATAATCTAGCCAGAGCTAGCAATGTAAGTTTTGCTCAGGCTTCCTTGAAAATGTTGCTGAGAGGTTTGCTTTGCAAAATTTGGAATAATACAATAGGACATTTCAATTCTAGGTTCAAGTTCTCAGTGTCTAAGTGCCATAACTATGAGCCTAAACATCTCCTTGTGTAGTAACAAATTCTGCCTAGAGAAAATCTCCCTTTCTGCCTCCAGACATTGGTGAGATCAGAGACAAACTTTGCTCATAATCAGGACCCTGATCTGGTACTAGGGCCTCTTGGTCTGAATGGCAGCACAGCCTGTCCCCGCAGCGCCACCAAGCTCCCAGCCAGTGGATGGGCGGTGACTGTGCAGGTGCTGGACCATTTTTCACAGCACTGTTTCCTTTCTTTTAAATTGAGATCAGTGAGACATAATAACCAGTTAGATATCTTACCATAAATGGGCGATATTATTGGATTAATTTTTTCTTTTTAAAAAAATTAAATAAATAAAGAACCCTAGCTAATTTTTCTGCTACTTCACTCAGACACACTGAATAAAAATGAGTTGCCTTACCTTTTCTAAATATGAAGATTATATTCAGCTCAGTTTTTAAACCTGCTTCTTTCTCGAAAAAAACTCTCAAACTTATAATTTGAGGCTGGCTAGCTTTCCCCATCCTTTTTAACTCTTCCTGGTCTCTGCCAGAGATGGAGCTGATCCCAAAGAAGATGCCTTAGCTTTTTCAGAAATGTGCCTTTCCTCCACCCAGATCCTATCCCTTAGACCACAGACCATCTGACAAGAAGGAGTAATAGAAAACATTAATTTACTGAGTAAATGACGTTAAAATTAATTTTAACACAATTTAACACATTAGAATGTCAGACCTAGTAATTAAGTTCCTGCAGAATATTGAAGAGGACAATATAAAATATCATCTGTTAAGAAAAGAAATATTAAAAGCTTTCTTTTTTTTTCAACCTGAATTCCATATCATCATTGCTTTGGAACAGGCTTCTCTGGGAAGTGGTGGAGTCACCATCTGTGGAGGTATTTAAAAGACATACAGATATGACATTTAAGGATGGTGTTTAGTGATGCACTTGGCAGTGTTAGGTTAATGGCTGGACTTGAGGATCTTAAGGATCTTGAGGATCTTAAGTCTTTTCCAATCTAAATGATTCTATGATTACTTTGTCTTACTGATTAATTTTTTATATTTCACTCACTATACTGTAGTATATGACAGATATATAGACATACAGACATGAAGGAGAGGTATAATAACAGCATTAGCAGTGAGAATACAGTGTTGCCATAAAAGCATCCATTGCCCAAAGGATCATAGAAGTTGTGATCATATCAAGAAACACTTATCAGAAAGTACACAGAATTCTCTAAATTATTTGGCAGAACTGCCCCAAAAATAGGTTTCTCATGACCAAATGTGGTGGATTTTGATTCATTGTAAGGAATGAGTACCCATTACAATGGCAAATTGAATGAGTCCGTGTCTTCACAAAATTAATTATACAGTATCTTCTTTGCTCCATGACTTCTCATAGTGCAGCTGAACTTGTCTTTCAGCTAGCTGGCATCTTTTTGCCTCATTGTTTACTCGTGCTGGCAGAGTAACAACAAAACTCAAATCAGTGCTGAAGCAGTCCAAGAATTAAAGCCATGTGATCTCAGCTCAGCCTAGAGCATGAGAAATGAAGCTTTGCTCAAAGCCAGCATCCTGGTAAGTAACAGTGTATGACTGTGGTATGAAAAGCAGATAATTAATTCATTGGACTGCATCACAATTTACTTAGTCCCTTCACCAGGAATGCTGCCAGTCACATCAGTGTATGCTGCATTCATCAAAAGCGGACTTGTTCAGCCTCCCTTTCCAGAAATCATGGCCCACCTAAAAGAATCATGATTTATTTGTCTTCTCAAACCCTTCTACTGGCTTAGCTTCAGCATGAGGTTCAGAAGCCCAGATCTGTTTTTAATGCCTTGGTCTGTTGCAGTTTAAGATAACCCTGCTGATCATACTGTAGCTCCCATTAAGTTAAAGCTTCACTCTTGGTATTTGAAGAGCCTCTGCCAAGATGCCTGCACCCAGACCAGGGCCAAAGGGTCCCTAACTGCAGAATCTGTAGGTTGATGGTTGCTGTTTCTTTCCTTCCCTTCTTGTAGAATATTTCTGAGCTGTATGAAGCAACACACCAGTGTCAATTTTTCCTCACCATATGCTCAAATTATAGACAGAAGAAACCACAGTTTCCTCCAACATGGACTGAGTCAGAAGAGACCCATGAAGTGCACCAGCCATACATACAGAGAAAGAGCACAACTATCTGTGCTCTTGTATCTGTGAAAACTGGAAAGGTCGTGGGAGAAAATATTAAGCAATCAATTCTGTTTCCTTAGCAATTTGTTATTCTTCAGTATAGTAACAGAGCCCATTTCTTCATATAAAGCTATTAACCCTGAACTCAGTCACTTGATGATTGAGTGGTCACAATCACTTAGGGAAACACTAAATATGTAAAAATGTACTTGTAGAAGATTAAAGTAAAACACAGATATACTAAAGGGATAATAAAAATGAAGTATAATTGTCCCAACTATGACAGTCTTAGCTTTTCTAAAATGGTCTATTACTGTACATTTTAGAAAGAAACCCAATAGACAAATCAATTTAGTTTTTGTTTTGAGACAGTAATTCCATGCAACTAAGAGAATTATGCACTCCACCCACTTTGAATACTTTTAGCATATGTTTTTAGCTTAAATTTTGAATAATTTCACAAAATTACTGTTTTCTCAGTATGACTATACGATTTTTTACACACAGATTATTACTCTTCGGATGTTCTTGGGTCATTTCTAAGGGACTCACTAAAGACAGTGAAAACATGCATAAGTCTTTTCAGTTTAAATAGAGATACACAGGGATCTACATATTTTAAGCTTCTGTACATTGCTAAACCTGCTATAACCTATGTACCACTGCTGTAAGTAAAAGCAAAACTGGCATGGGATGTAAAATGCCAGAATTCTAATGGCATGATTGAACTGCAAATAGGAGAGAATAATTCCAGTTTGATCTGCGACAACTGTGGTAATAATGAGTTCGTTATCCTAAAGTAAGTCCACTTCCTTGTGTTCCAATTCAGCTTCCTTTTCCCAGACTCATCCCAGCCAGCTGTAGACACTTAGATAGGAAATACCAGCATCTAATCTATGTACCTAGAGATAGCAGTTTTCTCCACTGATTATTGGGCATGAGACTTCTAGATGGCCAAAAGCAGTATGACATCAATCCTATTCCTTGCTTATTAATTGCAGACAGTTGAAAGAAGAGGAAATATGTTTCTCTTTTCTTTGTCAGCCACTGTAACTCATAAGAGATGGGGTCTGTTTCCTGCTTCCTCCTTAAGCTATTGCATTGCATCACTCTATCATTCTGACTTTCTAAGCTCTACAAGATTAACTTATTTTATGAGTGCTGCTTAATGTAGCAAACATGGTGAGTGTTTATCAGTGAATTACTTTCTCAAAAGTCCTGTCTGCATGTTTCCAGGTATGTTTTATCGGGATCTTTCCACCTGAGATTAACTGCAATTAAGCTCTTTCTTGATTGATCCCTTTTCCTTTGCAGAAGAAAATGCTTTTACATTTTGCAAAGAGAAAGCAATATCCATTGTTTACAGTAAAATGTTTCTATGTATGTGAATTAAAATACAATTCTTTACATTTCTTTGAAATTTGTTTTGCTTTATTGACATATGTTCCTTGAGTTTATTTCCACGTTTCAACTTCATTTTGCTTGTTTCTTTTTTATAGCATGCAGAGTTCTGATGATCATATAGCCTCAGACAGCTCTTTGATATGTTTCACTGGTAGCTTCAGTAAACAATTTATGACTGTAATGATTCTATTATTGTTGAAAATACTGTTGAAGTTATTTTCTATATACTTGTTAGGGTAAGCTGAGATATGTTGCATTATGAAAAACTGAAACTGTAGTCCAGTCCTGTAATCCTCACAATTTGTAACTCTGAACAGTGATGTTGTAGAAGCATAGAATGAACCAAACAAGAGGAATCGTCTGGAAACCATCTTGACCAACCTGCTGTCCTAGATCACAGAATCACAGAAAGTATGGTTGGAAGAGACCATAGTGGATCACCTGGTCCAACTGCCCTGCTCAAGCAGGATCATGCTAGAGCACATTGCACAGGATTGCTTCCAAACAGTTCTTGAGTACCTCCAGTGAGGGAGACTCCACAGCCTCTCTGGACAACTTGTTCCAGTGCACAGTCACCTGCACAGGAAAGAAGTTCTTCCTCGTATTCAGGTGGAATTTCCTGTATATCAGTTTCTGCCCATTGCCTCTTGTCCTATTGCTCAGCATCACCAAGAAAAGCCGGGATCCATCCTCTTGAAACTCTCCCTTCATATACTTATACACAGTGATAAGGACCCCTTTCAGTTGCTTTTTCTCAAGGCTGAACAGACCAAACTGTGTCTTCTCTATCCTCCTAAGAGGGGTGTTCCAGTCCCTTAATCGTCTTTGTCACCCTTGGCTGGACCAGCTCCAGGATCTCCATGTCTCTCTTCTGATAAGCAGCCCAGAACTGGAACAGCACTCCAGATATGGCCTCACTAGGGCAGAGAAGAGGGGCAGGATCACCTCCCTTGACCTGCTGGCAATGCTCAATACAATCAGCCTTCTTGGCCATCAGGGCACACTGCTGGCTCATGGACAGCTTGTTGTTCACCAGGACCCACAGGTCCTTCCTTGTAGAGCTGCTTTCCAGCAAGTCAGCCCCCAGCCTGTACTGTTGGATGTGGTTATTCTTCCCCAGGTGCAGGACCCTCCACTTGCCTTTATTGAATTTCAGAAGGTTCTTCTCTGTCCATCTCTCCAACCTGTTGAGGTCTCTCTGAAGGGGTGCACAGCCCTCTGGGGTATCAGCCATTCCTCCCAGATTCGCATCATCAGCAAACTTGCTGAGGAGGCATCTGCTCGTCATCCAAGTCGTGGGTGAATAAGTTAAACAATACTGGGCCAGTAGTGAACCCTGGGGGACACCACTAGTGACAGGCTTCCAATTAGACCCTGAACCACTGATTACAACCCTCTGGGGTCTGCTGTTCAGCCAGTTCTCAATCCACCTCACTGACCACTTGTCCAGTCCACATTTTCTGATTTTGCCTGTGAGAATGTTGTGATAGACAGTGTTGAAAGCCTTGCTGAAGTTGAGGTAGACAATATTCAGTGCTCTCCTCTCACCCATCCAGGCAGCTGTTTCATCATAGAAGGCAATCAGGTTGATCAAGCATGATTTACCTTTATTGAATCCATGCCGAGTACTCCTGATCACCTTCTTGTCATCCATGTGGATAGAGATGGCCTCCAAAATGAGGGTTTCCATCACCTTTCCAGGGATTGAGGTGAGGCTGACTGGCCAGTAGCTCTCTGTTTCCTCCTTCTTGAACTTTTTTGAAGACCATGGTAATATTTGCTTTCTTCCAGTCCTCAGACATCTCTCCTGATCATCACAACCTTTCAAAGATGATCATGAGCGGTCTTGCTATGGTGTTTGCCAGCTCTCTCAGCACTCATGGCCCACATTAAAGTCAGATCCAACTTCAAAGTTAAATCAGTTGAAGCTTATATTGAAAGACATTGCTCTTTTCATTCCTCTGGTTTTCCTCACTTTTCTGCATTCTGCAGTGACATGGTTTTTACCACTGACATTGGAAGCTCCTGACTGAGTAACTGAGAGAGTATGACAAGAATGACTCTGTCAACATTCTAGCTTTTCCATCTAAATGCTTGATTTTTGATTCTTCCATCTTAGGTATCTCAAGGTTGGGTTCATTCCATCTGAAAGAAAATAAGTGAGCCTAAACTATGTGGTATTACTTTTCTTTGCATTTAAAAAAATCACATTGGCAAACTAACCTCAAGAAAATTACAGCTCAGAGAGAGACAGACAGATTTAGGTAAAATGTGATCCATTTCTGTTGTCTGCAGGCTTTACATTCACAGGTAGATAAAAAGAGCAAGCTGGACCCAGGGAATTGGTTTTGCAATAGGAAGGATATGCAGTTTCTTCTGCCTATGTATAGCTGTGCTTAGATTAAGAAGATTACACTGAGATAGAGCATGAATTCCCACCAGTGCAAATGGAAGAAAAATCAGCCTCTTGGTAATTGTTTTTCATGCTGGAATATATTATTTATTTCATCTTCATTCCCTCATCTGTGAAAAAAGATGGCTTGGTGACAGCCAAAAAGGCTTAGGACAGATTAGATCCAGACTTGTGACACAAAACATTTATTTTCAACTGGAGATTCAAAATGTTCTATTCAGCAGACATTAAAATAACTCAAAATGTCATCTCTGTCTTTGATGTATGAAACCTGAAGAAGAGGCTGCCAAATTTATCTGATTACTGAATCTTTATGGTCTGATACATTCTAGGATGCAGAGTTCAAAAAATGTTTGCATTAGAGTATATAGGTAACCTAGGAATTGCCAGACTTTAACAGACCAGTTACCAATTATTCTCTCCCCAAGTAAAGTATTAGCTGCTTAAGAGAAAGGTTCCAGAGGTCGTCAGTAGGGAAGGATTTGCATAATGCATGTAACTCATCCTGCAATCTTGTTGCATATATTTCTCTAACAAAGTCAATTAGTCACTGAAGATTTACATTGTGTATGAAAAAGTTGTTTTTCAAAATTTTGCATAAATACCAGTAAGAAATTTTTTTATATGTAAATTGCTCATTAGAGAGGAAAAAGTTTCATTTTCCAAGTGTAGAAGACTTTGCCTATTCATTTTATCATGTTTCATTCTTATCCTTCTTTAAGTAATGAGGAGCAGCTGCAGCTTAAGGATACTGACCTAAAGAGCACTTGGATGACAAAAATGCAACTTCTCATAAACTAAATAGGTTATTTGGTTGCTTCTTTACTTTCTTATTCAAGTCCAGTGACTCAAAGTGATGTGACTAAAAGGAGGGAAGACTGGACTTGAAGAGTCAATGCAATTGCTATTTCTTCTTTCTGTCTACTATATTCCTTCTCTTTCTCTTCTATATATAACATTTTATAGAGTATTTCTCAGGATTTATATAGTAAGATTTTATGAGATAAAATGTGCTATAGAGATGCCCAGATTAAAAAGTAATTGGCTCTGTCTTTTCATTCATTCTTTTTTTCTCATTCATTTTTCCGAAACCTTAAAATAATCTAAAACATTTTCAAAAGTGTTTGTCAGAGAGACAAACCAGTGTCATTGAACTTTTTCATTACTTTAGGCATTTTCCCCCCTTATCATGCTTTTTATTACTTCCAGTTTCCCCTTCCCCAATCTCTTTGCTATCAATCTTTAATATTTCTCTTTTTTTCATTATTTCCGTGTCCCATTTTCTCCTTTTACCTGAGATCACTTCTTCTTGGTTTTCAATGTTGTGATAAACAACAAAGCCTTTGTATTTTATATTAAAAATTATTAGTATTTGATTGTGGAATGAATAAATTACAAATTACAAATTGACTTTGTGTTTCTGATTGATCAGAAACCTCTTGCTTTTTATTAAAACCTACCATCATGTGAAACTGTCTTGCCTGAGCTCAGCAGCCTCTTTCTCCAATCTCACTTGTAGGAAGGAGAGCCTTGAGAAAAAAAGTTTTGTTGCTCTCTTATAAAAGAAGTGGTTGTACGCTTGTTGGCTACGCTGGTAATCTGAAAGTATGAGAAAACCTAAAATTATTAAAAATATTAATTTCCAGTGTTGGTGACACATTCTATTTTGATTCAGTGCTAGACAGCTGAGGGGAGACAGAAGATGACCCTTGTCTAAAGAGAAGGTAAGACATATTTTTTTTACAAGATGAGAGAAGTCAGGCTCATTTAGCAGCAAATATCTTGCTTTTGTTCTCCCCACCCCCATTGAAATCACTAGAGGAAAAGTTTCATATAATTATACAGAAAAAGCTTGTAAACATTGTGACTTTGATTCTCTTAGAAAGTTATGAAAAAGTAATGTCTTATTTTATAATACACTTACAAAATTTACTTCCTTGGTCTCCTTCAGAAATCTTCAGAGAAGTGTCATTAAGTCCCTTGCAAAGAATTAGAAATGGAGTTTCTGCTGAATGGTCAAACTCCGAGACAATATTATGGCATAAATATGCAGTGCCACACAATTTGTTTCTGGCATGCTTTGCCATAATACAAACCTTTCTGAAGAGAAGGCTTTTTTTCCTTTCACTATCAAAAGCTACTTTAAGCGTGGCAGTCCAGATGTAAGATTTTTCTGAGTTTTTGTTATTGGTCCTGTATCCTTCGGCTCTTCATCCTTCTGAACACCATTTTAAAAAAAACAAACACATATGTATTAAATTAAAAGAAATTTTTATTATAAATTAGATCTAAAAAAGAATACACCTTGAAGTTCCACAGAGAGAACCTGGTTTTCCCCTTGAATGTCAATACCTTTTCCCAATTGTGAAAATTGTGATATATGCTTTTGAATCAGTGACATGTTTTACAGGATGAGAAATGAGACACTTATACAGTTAGAAAATTGGAATTACCTTTGGATTAAGGGAATGCTTTCTTTTAATTATGACCTTGGAAATTCACTGGATGATAGTTTTTGAAACTGTTGCATTCCTGAAGAAATCTACTTTGGATGAGCTAACTAACTATTTTCTTTTGGTGTTTTCTTCAGTTCAGAATATCTTTAATAAACAAGATCTGGTTTTAAGCAGAGAAGTAGAAACTACAGCAGTTGCACATTTATGCAAATGGCAGCTTTATACCAGGGATAAACAAAACTCAATCAAATGCCTACTAAAATCTTTGGAGCTTCAAACATTCCCACTACAATTCTGGGTTCAGCAGCAGCAGCAAACATATTTCACTGACACTGCTTGGGAGGTGCCAAGCATGAATACAAGAAGGGGGAGTTAAAAATGCTTACCAAGCAATGGTAACTGAGTATCTTAAAAGTCAGGATAAAACTTCACAGCTATGGCAAAAGAACTTGGGGGTCCCTTTTATTCCCTCTCTTCTCCACCTAACCTCAAGGTCCTATTTCACTGCATTTGGTTTGAGACTTTTTAACAAGTGTTCTCTAGGATATTTTTCTCATGGGAAAGCTATTATCTCCCTCCTCCCAAGCCTTACTTCTCAGGAAAAATTAAACTGCATTGCTTCAGATCTCCTTGAAAAATTTCAGTTTGAATAAGCTATCCTGGTGGCTCAAAATGTAAGGGACTGAAAGAAGGAACTTAAGACAAGAAGTCTTACTGAGATCTTAAATGACTGATAAATGACTGAAAATCCACCTTAAAATGGCACATAAACTAACCTTTCTAACTCAATTGTACTTTAAGTTCATTTCCAATTTTTCCTTTCTTTATTTCTCTTTGGGTTTGTTTTGGTTTTCTTTTTTAATGAATTATTTAAGTCTAACTCATATCTATTTAAAGAACTTCTTCTTTTAAGGTATGGAAAGCTGAATCTGATTTTGGCCAAAACCTATGAATATTTTATATATGCAACTTTAGTTGTTGAGCATCTGGGGTTGATCAAACTGAACCTGTGTTAAAAAGAACACATTCGATGAATCCCAGATGTTTTAATATGGCACTCCCTCCCAAACTAACTGGATCAGGATGGGAAACAAATGAAAGGTAAATGCTTTAAAATTAAAGACCTAAGTAGGCTTAAATGTAGGCGACTTGAAGGTAATGGAGAGGTTGGCACTGTGTGGGGTAGGTGTGGGGTCTCTATATTTTCTCCATTTGGTTGTTTTGAGGGCTGAAATCTCACGTGCACAGAACCAGAGAAAAATGCTTAACCTTGACAGTGAAGATGGCATTTGGATTAAGTTTCTCTTGCTGATACCTGTGTTTCAGCCTTGTTTTTTCTACAGATGGGCATGCTAAAGGGTTTTTAGCAAACTTTAATGGCAAACTAGTACACAGGGTAACTCCAAGGATAAGGAAAGTGAAACACTGAGATAATAGGTTGGTAAGCTTTTACCAGTTCTGTGTAGTTTAATAAGAGACAGAACAGGTCATTGATAAAAAAAGCACACAGTAAGTTTGTTAACTTTTCCCTACAGCTGACACACCCAAGCATACTAACATCTTTGACTGTATCACTTTTCTCTTTTGGGCTATTTTCTGGCATTTAATCTTTTCTCCTTTTCTCCTTCCAACCCATTTAAAATGTGAAAGAAATGTTTATCCAGTAAGAAGTTTGATGTTACTGCATCTTACAGAGTTGTCCCTGGTTTTTGCTAGAATACAAGGAACATGGAGAGGGGAAGGGTCATTTGTTTCATTGTGGTGGCAGATCTGCAAAAGTATAATTCTTATCTTTCCAAAATTGCTTTGCAGGCATAAACAGCCAGTAGTCATGGTTTATGGCCTCTGATTAAGTCAAGCAGAATTAAAAAAAAAAAATGGGTAATAGTATTGTCTAAGCATTGCAACTTAGGCCAAATGAGAAAGGAGCATGAAATCTATTGAAATAAAAGTAAATTTCCCATTGTTCATCCCTAAAAAAGGACAATTTTAGCTGAAATGTGAAGTCAAATTTATCCTCTGGTGTGGGTTCCTAAGTAGAGGTAGAACAGTTTTTCTGTTCCTTTTCATTTATGATAGTGTGGTTTGAGATGTGACCCGGAAATCTCTCTCAAATCTCTTAGGGTAACCTTGTAGTGGCTTGACCTTGAATGGATGCCAAGTGCCCACCGAGCCACTCTATCACTCCCTTACTAAGCAGGACAGGCTGGGGAAAAATAAGATGGAAAAATCTCATGGGTCAAGAATTACAGCAGCTTAATAAAACAAAACTAGAGGTCATGCACACGGAAGGAAAGGAAAGCAAAATATTTTATTCTCTACTTCCCTTCAGTAAGCCATGTCCAACCACTTCCCAGGAAACAGGGCTTCACTATGCAAAAAGATTGCCCTGGAAAATAAATATCATGAATAATGATTGCCCCCCCTCCCCTCCCTTCCTCCTCCTTTCTCCTAGCTTGTATTGCTGAGCAGATGTCATATGATACGGAATGTCCCTTTGGTCAGTTTGGGTCAGCTGTCCTGGCTGTGCACTCTAATATGCACTTGTACATGCACCGCCCTGCCTATGCACTTCTTCCAATATGATATATCCACTCCAGCCTGTGGTGAAGGGGCAGTGTTGGAGGGACAGCCCCGGTGCTGTGCCAGCACTGCTCAGCAGTAGCCAAATGCCTTTCTAGCTACCAACACAAAACACAGCACTGTGAGAGCTGCTGTGGAGAAAAATCATTCCATCTCAGCCAGATCCGATACAAACCTACAGCCCATTTTGCTTGCCTCATTCTTGTGTGGGAATTGCCCTCTATTGTTCCAGGGTATCCTGGGCATTAACATCTCGATTGTTCATATCACTTTTATTTTCTTGATTTTCTTTTGTGCGTGGTTGAACCTTTTCTGTTAGTTTTATTTATAGCCAGAAGTCACGTATATACTGTCCTCTAAGTGCGTGCATGTGTGCGCACATTTGCTACCCCATGGAGCAGTACTGATGAGAGATTGTTAACATCATGAGCAAGTTTCGCTGGAAAAGTATGTGCCTCATTATGGAGAAATAAAGTGTTTCATTTTCTTGAATGGGAATATAACGCAAGCCCTGTACCTACAGAAACGAAAGCAAGTGTCTTTTCAGGGCATAGTTTTATTTTCAGACAAAGTAATTAATTTCATAACTTGTGATTTAAGAAAAACAAAATTACCTTTAAGATGTCTAAAGAATTGAGTTGTACTTTTTCCACCTAAAATACAGAAGTATATCTAGTCAAGACAACTCCTAAAGTAAATGTTATGATTTCATGATGGATAAAATTATTAAATCATTAAATGATTTAAATTGGATTAAAAAGCACTGAAAAGACCCATTTCAAACTACATTAAAGACTTGATCAACATTCCAGGAAATTTAAAACTAATATATTAAAGGCACATAAATCAATAGTGACAACACAAATACAACATGAAGACAGACTATATGTGATATAATATTACAAATACTTTTACTTTAGAGAAAACATTAATGACTTAATCAGAATTGATAAAAGGTAAATAAGTCTTAGATAAGACTCTTACTTTGAACTACTCTTGACCTTTTTTTAGGTGTCTTGCAAAAATGAATGATCTTTTTCTGCTTAGCATGGGATGTCTCAGGTGCAATAAAATACAGTCTAGGAATTTGTTTTTTAGAAAAAACTTGATTTTTAGGGGAAAAAAAAAGCCCTGCTTGGGCTCTTATAAGACTTGTTGTAGGTCAGACTAAAGCTTCTTCTAGTCCAAGATCCTGTCTCTGACTCTGACAGTAGCAGTCGTTCAGAAAAAGGAATAAAAATTGAACAAGTATAACATGATAGTCCCCACGGCATATCCTCCCAGATGCTGGCAATCTGTGATTTAGGGAAATCCTCAGCCAGAGGTTGCAACCTTTCATCCACATTTCATAACACTCCATGAACTTTCAGATAATTGTACCTGGCAATGAGCTCCACAGATAAAGTAGAAAGATGTGAGCAACTGTGTCTTCAATTTGTTCTTAAATTTGATTCTTCATTACATGTCTTCTTTATTCTTCTAATATGAGAGCTAGTAAGTAGCCACTATTCTCTTATTACTTGTGCTTTTATGTTATCTCTAGACATAGATCTTCTCAGTTATCTTTTTTTGCTGAGTTTTTGAGGTTTTTAACTAAACTCCCCTTCCAAAAAGGCTATTCTAGATTTCTGCCTCTTAAAAATGGGTTAATCCCACTTGCTTTTCAGAACTGACCTGATTATTTAAGTTAGGGTCTTGTTCACTTATGATTCCCGAAGCAACAAGACAGAGCATACATCTTTATCTGCCAAGAGTAAAAGAAAACTCCAAATACGGGCGTAACATTTATCTTTGAAAGAGTCTGTTAGTGTAAGAAGCCAACTACAGGCTCAAAACCACTGAAGACAGGTTGATCTAAGGGCAAATTTTGGCCCTAAAATTGCCTTACATGAAGTAAGTGCTATAGGGAGCAATTAACCATTCACCGTTTGCCAATAAATACACAGATATTTTCTGTTGGAATAATGGGGAGTGAGCGATATATTAGGCATAATTTTTTAATGACAACCACTGTACCAATGTGAATGTTTTAAAACCCTCAAGAGGTCTTTGAGAAACTAAATCCAATACCCTTTGTGTCATCAGACCAAATATATGACACACAAAGGAAAATCTAGGGCACATCAGAAACAGTGTAGAGCAAATATGCTCAGACCACAGTCACTGGGCAAGGTTGCATAAACATGAAGAAAACAGGCTGCGTAACATACAATTTCAGTTTCAAGGAATTGTATTTATATAGTGTTTATAATTAGAATTGTAATGCAGCTAAAATTTGAAAGTTTTCACCTTAAAGAAGTTGCAGCTGAAGTTCAAATCATAAAGAATTAGAATGTATTTTGACAGGAATCCTAGCAGGCATTTTAGAACTGTGTGTTACCACTGAAGAGCCTCATAGGTGTATTAGTGAGCATTTGGTCAGAAAGAATAGCTCTGTCACAAAACGATAACTCTTTTCTGATTTGGTCAGACTGACCCAGGCCTTGCTTACAGCAAGTCATAGGTGCAAACATAGATTGTTAAGAATGATCTACTATACAACATCAGCCATATGACTTCATGAAGGCATATTGTAACTGAAACTTGCAGATGAAAAAGTATGATTTTAAAATGTCCAGAGATAGAGAGGTTTTTCACAAGCTTTGAGAATTTCCCATAATTTCCCAGATTTTCTTTTTTCACATTATTTTCATATTACTAGAAAATTAATTGTGTATATCACATTACGTTATCATATTGTTCTTTTACCCAACTATTCAATTTTTCATATTGCTACTAGTAGGTATTGACATTTTATTTTAAATTGAATATGCCTACTAGTGATTTCCATTCTTTTGATTTTATAATATATTTTTCTGTTGCACTACAGCCATCAGCTTGTGAAATAGCTTTTTCTTAGAGAATACTTAGAAATAGTGCTCAGCCACCATGAAATATTCTCATTGCTAAATGGTCTATTTATCAGTCCCTTACTATTCAACGCTGCCTCCGTACAATCCTAAACATCCACTGGAGAGATTATGCGACCAATACATCTGTTCTTGAACAGGCAGGGGTTATGAGTATTGAGGCCATGTTACTGCTAATGCAGCTGCGTTGGGCAGGGCACATCTCCAGGATGAAGGACTACCGCCTCCCTAAGATTGTGCTCTATGGTGAACTTGCCACTGGCTGCCGCAAGAGAGGAGCCCCGAAGAAGAGATATAAGGACTCCCTGAAACAACATCTCAGCCTTGGCCGTATTGATCACCATCACTGGTCTGCTCTGGCCTCCAATCGGGAGGCCTGGAGACACACTATCCACAATGCTGCAATATCTTTTGAAAATACACGCAGGATCACTCTCGAGGAGAAAAGGTAACGCAGAAAGAACCGTGTCCTTTCAGTACCACCTGGGGAGTCATTCTGCTGTGCCTTTTGCAACCGGACGTGTCTATCTCGCATTGGCCTTTTTAGCCATCAGCGCACTTGTAGCAAGCGTGAGTAGAGTCCTTCACAAATCTTCGTTCGCGAAGCCTAGCCATGATGATGATGACTATGAAGTATAACTTTTTCAAAGAATTAATTACTCTCTGAATTTTTTTTGGAACCTCATGAAATATTTCAATATCTTTCTTAAATTACATATACTAAATCTGAATATCTTTGAGGAGTGCAGAGACATAAAATACTAAACTGCATATCATACTTCTTACTATTTAGCTTTTTATATATAAGCTAAAGATTGCATAAACAGCTTCCAAAATTTACAGTGAACTAACTGTGCTTTCTAGCATTAACAAGTCACTTTAGTCTTTGCTCTTACGAAATGTCATCAGTACTGTAACCATGACCTTCTTTTTAAGGCCCTGTGAGTATGCATTTCTCCTTTTGCCATGAAATAGATTTGCCCAGGTTGGCTACAAGGTAATCCTCATTACTCATTACTTACTGAAGTAATGAGGATTTGCATGGAATTGTATGTAACTAAAATCAATGATGACTTTATGTTTCTTACAAGTCATTTATGATAATTTTTTAAAGCCCAAGATCAAGAAATATTAAAAAAAAAAAAGGTGTTTTAACGCAAGTTCCCCTTCTATGCCAGTAATAAATCCCAATTTACATTCAAATATAGTCAGGTTTAACCCATTTAAAATATTTCATTTGTAACACTATGATTTCGTAAATGAAACCACAATGGTATAATAATTCAAGTATTTAATAACACATTCAATATATTACGTCATTAACATTCTGTCTACTGACCAAAGGGATTATGCAATGTAGTATGACTAGATCTGCAAGCCCATGCTGACTATAGTTAATTTTACTGACTCCCTCCTAATTCTTTATTAATTGATTACCATACTATCATTTATCAAAGTTATGATGACAGGTCTATGAATTATTCAGATTTTTTCAGATCCCAATTTTGGCTTGATATTAGCTTAGTTTGGATTTTTCTCAGTGTTCCCTGGTTTGCTGAAAATAAATGAGACAGCTCCCAGGCATATTTTTTAAAATCTCATTGACACAGTTTATTGCAACTAGTGATTTAAAAATACCTGAATTTAATAATTACATTATGACATCTGGTTAATATTCCAGTGGAAAAGAAAGCACATATGTACCCATTTTTTTTTCCTAAAGATAAATAATAGTTGAATTAACACTCAAATTTTCTGCATTACTATTCAATCCAATATTGGTATTCTCATTTTCCTTGTTTCTAACACTGTATGAAAATTCCTTTGAGTTCTACGCTACTTTGCTGTGCTAATACTTTTCCATTCATCTTTTCATTTCAGTAGTATCCTTTATTTTCCAATACATGCATATATTTCACAAAAAATCACTGTCTCCAATTCCCAACTCTTCATTTATAGCCACTGCTAATAAAATTAAACTTACTCTATTTCTTTCCTACACCGGGTTGTTATGCTTATGAATTTGATTTCTTTATCAACACAGACTTTTTTTTTCCCCAGATTTTGATTTCTGAGGAATTCAGAAAAGTTTTCTTCTGCATTTTCAGATATTAATCATAATTTTCTATTTAAATTTTCTTTTGGATTTTTTGACTCATAATCAATTTCAGCTTTGAGAAATTGAAGTCTTATGGCATTACATATTTATTTATATGAAGTTATATGTCTTAATTCATTCAAAATCTTTAAAATCTATATAGTAAACAAATTTTGACTTTGCACTTGATTCTTTCATACATGACAACATGGAAAGTAATAGTTTCACATGTTTACTGCAATTCGTTTAATAAAATTAATCTGTTGTTTCCAAAAATTGTGACACTGAAATATAAACAAGACAATACAAACAGCTGCTCAGATTGAATTCCACCATGATAATGTATGTTTTACCTTTCATCTGTAGTTCTGTCTTCATCTGTCATTGACTGATTGATCAACACTAGCTACCACCTAAGTGACTATATTCTGTGGTATATATTGAAAGAAATGAGAGTAGATAATGTATCTTTCTGTCTTCCCTAACAGATTAGAGCTTGTGAATTTTAATATTTCAGTTATGCAAAGCTTCTGAAGAGATCTGATTAACCCCACGAGACTAATTTCACCTCTCCATATTGCTCTTAGTGTGAAACTTTTACGGCTTATGCATCAGTTTTTTCTCTCTGGAAAGGGAGATTCTGTTTCTGCTCAGCTGTGAATGGATTTAGATGACATAATTTCCATCAAAGCTCAAACCAAGAGTGAATTCAGGCACACAAATCTCAGTAGTCAGATCACCTGTTCTCATGCATCTAAAATTGTTCAGTAACACCTTTTGGGACCATAACATGGAGTTTCTTAAATAGGACCATGAAGTGCTTTGTACTGAGGACCATGTCTAAGTCCTGATGAAAGACACTTGATTTAAATCTAAATTCCCACGGGAAAACAGTCCAATAAGTATGCTTAAACTCCTAACTGCCTTGGACAGAACTGAGTCCAATGCACAGCTCACCCTCTTTGATTGCAAAGTGTGCACAGAGGAACACAAAGAGAAGTGTTTGCCTAGGAGCAATGACCTACTCATGAAAATACATCTTCAGGAGACTGGAAAACAGGATTTTAGGTTCACTTCAGCCTTAGGTGGTTTGAACTCATTTTGCTGAGCAACAAGGTGACAACTGCCAGGTTAGAATTTTCCAGCTTCAATTTTGAGGCTGACACAGTACAGCAGAAATGTGATAACTGAGAAGCCAAAGAAAGACTTAAACTATGTCCTGACCCTGCGTTGATAAAAACTCAATGCTAAGTTTTTCCCTTGAGCACCAGAATAAGAGGGATCATCCTTGGTGCCTCAACTTACCCAAAAAAGAACAGGGAATTATGTGATGAAAGTGAGATTATGCTGTTATAGTCGACTAACATCACACCTCTCTGTGGTCGTTTACTAATTCCACAAATATACAATGAATTGCACTAAAACTCTTTTTTCTTTCTTCTGTAGCTATTCCCACTGCTACATTACCCAGTGTTTTACTCTGAAGCCTCTGTCTCATCACCCATCCCAAAGGGAAATTGTGTGGAAGCCCCATGCACATGGGCCTGCTGCGAGGCACAGCTGCTGTGTCATGCTGCTGCCCACTCAGCTGTAGCTCACAGGTCTGGGCTAGGGAGGATTTAGGCAGGGGGGTTCTGAGACAAAGAGGCCAAACTACTGTCCCTCGAAGGAGTTAATTTAAAAATCCTAGAAACAGGCAAAGGTAAGTGGATGGGCTGAAATGCAACACCCAAAACATCCCATCATGTAAGGCTGTGTGACTGCCAAAGCATGACCACACACAGAAACACGGCACTGTAATTCAAGCCTAAACCATGGAGGCATTCCTCCAGCCAGGGACTCTCACCAAGTCTCCCTATATATATATGTCATAGACGTGCCCTATGACCACAAACAGGATGGTGATACACATATTACCCTGCTCCCTAAAAGACATGGAAAAATGACATAACGGGGTGTTAAAACTCCCAACACAGCTGGGAAAGCATTCTTTCAGGGCAGGGAAGACAACATCACACATACTCCAAGAATTAAGTCCAAAGCCTCAGAAAAATTCTAGCATGTGTTATGTTTTCCCGGACCCTGAGTGACTCCTAAACTCAAGCACTTTAAGAGATGACAGCACAAACACCTCTGGGGCAAACAAACACTCATGTAAAGACATGCTTACAATTTCCCTTTCCACAAATACACTTTTGCATGGAATCTGAGATAAAAATTTCTAAAGGAGAAGAATGTCAAAGAAAAGTCACTATCTTTATTCAAATGAGCACTGAAATATTTTTTTCTTTGGTATTCAAAAGCTGAGTTTGTGACTCTTAAAACATGCTGACCTTGCAAATTAAACCATTGGTGAAAGCCTGTGTTTCTGAAGGAATCAACTACATGTACTGAGAGAAGAAAGAAACACAAATAAATAAAATGAATACTGAAAATATTAGCCTGGCCACAGTATAGTGAGGCTATATATGTATTAACAAAGAGAGAACACTACTTGGTAATAAAACAATAAGACCAACATTTATGTGATAAGAAGGCTTTGAGAATGAGGGAAACCCACATCACAGAGGCTCTGTAAGATTCATTGCCGTGTTTTGTAAACTTTGCAGATGAAAGATAAGGAGTGAGACTGATTAGAGCTGTATGGCACTTTTATTTATAACTTTTAACACAATGTATACTGTGTTAAAATGTTTGTCCCCATTAAATGTGGGCTCACAATTTACCATCTAAAGCTATTCTCACTGATTTCAACTTACTGAGAAATGCAAACACTGGCACATACATGGTAATTGGGTACAGATGTGATTATTTGACAAATAATCATAACAAATAATTGTCACTTCCTTGTTTATAAACCACTAATTTAAAACATGTGTGTACTGACCTAACCTCACTAGTGCACTCTTTTCTAATGTGGGGAGAGAAGAGGAGGAGAAGTTCAAGCTGTTATCATTTCTAGAAGAAAACTAACCTTTTGTTCTCTGGTTCTAACTTTCTGCTTCACAAAGTTACTTTGCTTAGAAACGTGTTTCCCACTGGCTTCTGTTTTCCAACACTTGTCATAAAAAGTGAGTTTAGGAGGGAGGAGTGAGAGGACAGAGACACGATATGTGGTGAATACCACGTATGTGTGGATACAGAGCGGTGACAGTCATTTACATCGTTAGAGTGGTGCACACTTCCAGACATAAAGAATACACAGGTATCCTCTCAGTCAGAAAAACCTTAGGCAACAATTAAACTGAAAGATATTTCACATGTAAGAGCATGAAACATTTCAGAGAGAGAGGGAGCACCCCAAACAACCTTCTCACTTCGCACGTAAGTGAAGTTTTTGGTTTGTTCATGAATCAAACATGAAGTCGGTAGTGACATTTAATAACACCTTCTATGTTCATAAGAGACACATGAAATTTTTTTGTTTATATATTACAGAGTAAGAATTTTAATTTGACCATTTACATCCGTAAAATCAAAAGTAATTTCACTTCAATTGATGATGTTATACCAAGGATAAACAAGCAATGTCTGCAGGAATGATTAAAATGGTGTATTCTTAAGGTTGCACATGTCATGTAGTGGTATTTACGTTGAAGTATGTTATTTATCTGTACTGAAAAATGTTAAAACCAGCCTTCAAACAATTTAATTTAGGTTTGCAATCAAGTGCTGGTGTAGAGACTTCAGGAAAAAAGAACAGGACTCTTACAGAGTGTTTATGTAAAAGAGTACTGTTTACATTTCAGCTTCCTCTCGGAATCTATAATGTAATGTTTATAGAAAGCAGCCAGCAAAATTGTATAATTGTATTATAATGAACAATACCATTTTAATTAATTATTATAACTTTCTCTCATATCACCATTGTGAAAAATGGAGATAAAGGAAGTCTGTGTAATCACAGATTGTGGACTTCTTGGGCTTTTCTTTTTTTTTTTTTTTTTTTTTTTTTT
>VZRE01012196.1:76853-171229 GCA_013396775.1 Cephalopterus ornatus | reverse complement strand
TTTTTTTTTTTTTTTTTTTTTAGATTTTTCCAATAGCACAGTATGTATATAGTAGCTAAGATCACATTTAACCATTCAATTGAAGCAAGGCTGCTTTTCAGGCCTTCTCAGCCTCATCCTCTCTAAAAAAGATGCCGTTAGGAAGAATTCTGCTTTCTGGGCAAAAGAAAGGTGTCCAGGAAAGACACAGAATACTGGGCTGCAGTAATGGACCATGAGGCCATACAGCACTTCTTTCTTCCAGTGAGGAAATCCTATGCTTTGCTCCACCACTTCGTGCCCTCCACAGACAGCTGTTAGCCCTGAAGACACTGCCAAGATCTACTCTTCCTGGTGCTATCAGTCTGCTCTCCATGCAGAGACCCTGGCTACGGTGATGATGTGGAATGGGTGCACCCCACAACCCTGGTCCTCTGAATACTGTCTGGGAATGTGTCAGAGCACACCAGAGATTCCTCAGTGTCCACAACCCCAGGTTGTTTTTGAGAGGAAACTAATGTACATAGGAAGACAAAAACCACGCAGATCTCAACCTGGAGCTGAGCGAGAACAAAGCAGATCCTGGTCACAAAACAATCAGAACTGGGAAGTGAAACATGGAGCACATCCTTCTGCTCTACAGGAACTCAACATGTTCTTTGGGTGTAGCTGAGCTTCTTTGTGCACCTGAATCTGCCTAGAGCAGTGAACCATGCAGACAACATACTCTCCAACACTGATTAATGTTTCAGAATGCTCTTCTCAGCTATGATTTAGAAAAATAGTTATTCAACTCATCCCTTGAGGCAGACTTTAAGCGAAAAACCTTCTCAAGATAAGGGAAACATACCCTTCTAAGAAAAGCCCTCGGTCCTGCTTCTGAACTTATGTGTTGATCAAAATTTTCCGTACTACACTCTCAATGTTAGTGTCATATTTAAATCTTCCAGATAGTGTGCAGAACTAATCTATCCTTGGAAATGGCAGGCAGCAATCCCGGACACGTGACAACATATAGGACCGTAGCACCACAGAAACACCCATTTCAGGAAGGACTGGGGATCATCCTTCTCTATTACAACATGGCACTGCATTGATGTTATCTTCCTTCCACCCCCTTTTACACCACCCTACCCCACACACCACCACCACCTCCAGCCCAGACTTTTTCTCTCACTCATTTTTTTATCCCTCCTATGACTCTGCACTCAGTCTATGGTGCAGCCCCAGAAGTCCCTTCCAGGAGAAGCAGTGGGAGCCCAGTTGGACATGCCGGGTTGCAACCTCAGCTGTGGAACTAAGCCAGACCCACAAATCTGACAGCTGAGGTTGTCTCAGCAACTCTTATCATCCATCACAAATAAATAGCTGCTTTGGCTCTCAGGACCAGGAGTAAACCCCAGTTACCTCACCTGCTGCTACCTAACTGCTCCTCCCTTTTCTTCTCTGTTCTTTTTATCAAAAAAAGACTAAAATCAACCAGCTGCTTCTGAGTGATTAGTAACAATCTTCAGCAGAAACAGCTTACTCTTCTCTACTAATAAGGATGCTTTCCAGATTAGGAGGCCCCAACCAATATCTCTGACAAAAAAAACTCAGGAAACTCCCAAACAGATTTCCTTTGCACAATCAGGCAGCTTCCTAACCTTTCAGCTTCAAAACCTCATATGTTTTGTACTTTGTTTGGTTTTGGTTTGCTGGGGTTTTTCCTCCAGCGCAGTCTAATCAACTTGTGTGTGTGTGTGTGTGTGTGTGTGTGTGTGTGTGTGTGTGTGTTTGGCATGAATAGTCCAATCTATTCATCATGGTAATCCAAGGCCTCTGTAGTCAAATATCTGAGCTAGCTGTGATTGCTTTACAATTACATGATCAGGCTAACACCTTAGTGACCTTTGGGTCCATTTACTCTATCAAAATTAACACCACAGTTTGTTTCCATAACTACTGTAAATGTATTTAAACATGCCATTTAAGTGCATCCATCTAAAGGAGATAATTTGGCCCCACTTTATTCTACATAGGGAGGTTCCTTTTCTAAATAAAGTACATGATGTTTGGTCAGAGACATTTCCTATGGAAAAGTATGTATACATTTAAAGCTAAATCTGTGATTTTCTAGATTAGTCCCTACATAAATGCAAAGAATTAGACTTGATATCAGGAGAACAAGTTCAATATAATTTTATTAAATTAGGAAGAAAAAGGTCAGAAAACAGCCCTTTACTGAGACTAAGGCGGAAGAAGGAAAGCACTGTTGATGTGACATGTCTGTCCTTTTTCAGCTCCCTTTCGTGTCTGGTCTCAGCATACTGAGACATCTGTTCTTTCTGTGTATGGCTAGGGTCAAAGAAAGAAATTAGCTTCTTCCTGAAGAACCTGGCACAACTGTGGAGAGTACTGAGATCAACTTCTCCTCACCCTGCAAACAACACAAACAAGTGGAAACGAAGAGTAGCTGACAGATATAATGAGAAATATTTAAAAAATAGTTTAAAATTTAAAAAAGGGATAAATTTACTTCTTTTGGTCCACCATCTTAGGAGAAAGCAATGGGCAAGCTCTACAGTGACAACAAAAGAAGAGGATTAATTTAATTTATGGATGTATCATTGACTATGCCACTGGGAAGAACTTTTCTACAGGTGTGTGGCAAAAGAGCACTAAGAAAACACAAAAGATGCAGTGAAAAGCTGAAATTCATGAAATTTTCACGGCTTCTCTGACTATGCAGAGTAAGCTGGCTTGCTAGGGCACACCAATGTGATGTGAAACTTTTCTCAGTGTCCTTGATTAACACGTGCAGAATCAATCTTCACCAAATGCAATTATCATACACCTGCTCTGGCTTTGAGAAAATTATTTGATGGGGTAGCTATACAGAAAAAGTACTAGTTAGCACTTGACTCATAATTTTCACTGACAAATGGTACTGCTTACCCAGACCTGACTCTTACTTTCTCTCCTCAATCCCACTAGTTGATTGTTGGAGGTTTGATGAAATATGAGATGTTCTTTGCAACCCCAGTCTCACTAAAGCAGTCAGCAGTTCAAGCTGTCTCTTTCCTGCCTCCCACAATTCATCTGCAGGTTTGTCTCAGAAAACAAAGCAAAATAAAATACATCACCACTGCAAAGGAAAAAAAAAAGTAAAACCATAAAAAACTACCAAACCCACAATCAATCATACAGAAGGCTCTATGTATGTGGTTACCTTGTTATAAAAGTCATAGCACCTTACATTTCAACAGCTCCTTCACAGCAAGTCCCCTGTGTGCAACTTGTTTCTTGAAAGCTTAGATACAATATTTTAGATTCCTTCAGACTGGGACTCACTCTACAAGTCAAAGAGCTCAATTACACATCCTCTTACAGGCCAGAAACAATATACCTGCAGAAATTTATTCACCTTAGCTCATCCATGGAATGAGAAAAATCTTAATGCAGAACTGTGTTACAGATATATTATCTGATACACACTTCCTTCAGTCAATTTTTTTTGTAAATTCCTTTACAAACTTCTAGAAAAAAATTTTGTAAATGTATCTTTTATACATTAAGAATTATAGAAGAAAAAACTTTTTGTGGTTTATCCATGAAAAATTGATTTTTAGAAATACTTAAAACATTTAAACATTTAAACATTTAAAATGTTTCTTGAGTGAGTCTTATAGTTATTCCAGGATGTCCTATTTTTCCCTGCCAGTACATGAATTGATCAGAATTCAATCTCCATTTCTGTACTGCATTAGTTACGTCAAAATGCTTGCTGAGTGACTTTGCAAAAGTCATTTTGATTAGTAGCAGATGAGTACCAGTCAAATAAGATTCCTCACTAACAGCATCCAAAATGATACTGAAATAAATATATAGAATCTTAGAAACATAGAAACATTAAGGTTAGAAAAGTCCTCCAAGGTCATTGAGTCAAACCTTTATCCTCATGTTTACTTCTTTCCTTTACCTCTAAGGATTTTTTTTTTTCCACCATTATGGCGAAAAACGTAATTGGTTCAACAATCTCAGAGTCTGAGTAAGAGAAAAGTACTGAAAAGTGAATGGAGAAATATTGAAAATTGTATTTAGCATGTAGGTAATTATGACTTGTCATCAAATTATTTCAATTTAGGAAGAAATAATGGGGAAAACAAACCAAAATATTATCTAATAATTCTGTAGAAACAATTATGTATGTTATGGTGAACAGCAAACTAAACATGACAAGATAATATCACAGTGTTCCTTCCTGAAAAATGTGTAACACCTGGAGAGACTCCAGAGGGACATGACAAATGATATCTTGAAAAAGTTTTCACTGAAGAAGGGATGAAAGAAATAGGATTTGCAGCTTAAGGAAGAGGAGGATGGAGGAAAGAGTGGAACATAGTAGTCTTCCAGTATGCAGATCATTGATACAAGAGAAATAATTGTGATAGTGTAAGTGCTATGAAATTTCCTGGCTAAAAGTCACCCATTACTTTTTGCTTAAACTCTTCATTACTTGTGTTGAGGGAAAAGTTACTTTATATTCTTTCAGGTCCTCCAGGGATACTTTTGAAAACAGAAGAATAACAAACAAAATGACAAATAACGGAGCCAATAGTACATTGTGACCATTGTTATTACTCTTTCTCTGACCGATGTGCTTGTTTTCATGTGAATACGGGTATTGATACAAGTAGAAACCATTTATCAAAGTCTTGTGTGAGAAGAAATCAACTACTTATTGAACAGGACAGGTTGCAAACGGGTGAAACAAACAGCTGTTTAGGATTCCACCCATTGTTACAAACCATATGAAGAGTTCATCCAGCTCCACCATAGGGTTTGTAGGCCGGGCCAGGTCCACCACTGATGCAGGCACTATTCACCTCTTAATTACCTCAGCTAAACACAGATAAGGGTCACCAAAATTCATCATCTCATCAGGATGATTATGGATTGAGCTATATTTTCTCCCCCTAACCTGCTGATTTTGTAAAAGATGTTATGCACTCGCAAACCTGTCACTTCATGGAAGTGCAGCATTCGTTTCATCATGTATTATAGTGCTAAGGTCAGTTCTGGTTCACTAATCCAGACGAAATTCTATCATTTCCGTATCTGAGTCACAGGGAACATTGTCATTGTTGGCTCCCTTTTTCTGATGTCTTCAGTCTTCTGTAAGACTCTTATTTCTATTTATTTTGATCAGGTTTTGTTTATCTCATGTTTCTTTTGGGCTGAAATGCTCTTTACTGTGTCATTACCTCAACTGTCCTCCCACAGAATAGCCATTCCTGAGCAGCTTCTCATCTCTCTGTCTCTCTTTTACTCGAGCTGTTAGTAATTTGTAAATATTATAGCTGCTCTCAACAGAACTGAACACTGGATGTAGCACAATATGTGTTGGGGGACATCTACAGGCTGATTCCTGACACAGAAAGTTAACAGAGATTTCCTGGTAGGCAAGTCAAGGACATCTGAGTCACACCTAGGTTGTCTTCCTTTTTTCTTTTAATCAGTCAAACTTGAAAAATTATATCCTCACTCCAAACCCAAAACCAATAAAACCTTGATTCCACATGGCATACATGGAATTACCAGAAACTGCTCATTACCATCACAATAGGTGCAAAACAATTATTTTATCTCAGATCACTAAATCTTTTTTTAAGTAATGATTTGATGTTACACTATTAGTTCCTATATCTGAAGATTTTGGTCATTTGGCAAAGCCAACTAAAAAACAAAACAAAACCAAACAAACAAAAAAAACAAACCAAAACAAAACCCCCATATTAAATACTCTCACCTCCAAAGCAATTTGTTTTATATACAATATTCTGATATCATAGCTGTGAGGTGAGCAATAGGTATGTTTTTTACAAGGTAGTTGTTACAGCTTTTTTCTTCCTTTTTACTGACTTCCAAAAACCAAACTAGTGAAAGAAAGGAAGGTCTGCCTAAAAAGGCAAGAATGTAGGTGAATCTAGCCGAAAATTCAATTTCCTACACATAAAATGGGCATATTTCCTCTCAGCCTGTGAAGATGTCATTAAAGCAGCAAGAATCAGACCTTCAAAGAAAGGCAAGCATTCATTCCTAGTGAACGCAGGGATGTTGAGAAATGCAGTAGGACTATCAGCCTATAAAAGATTCATATTGGAAAGTATACAGTATATCATATTCAATGTTTACGTGAAAAGATTTTGTGAGAGACAGAGTTATGGACAAGCTTGGAAGATTTCCACCTAGAAAAGTAGAAAAGTCCTGCAGCTTCCATACATCCCTAATGGCAGAAATCACCTATCCACCAGTATAGCCTGGCTCATCTGTAACATAACTCTGTAATGATAGCCATACCCTCCTTCCAGCAAAGTGCTGAGCTTACATATTCTCCAGTTCCCAAACTATTTGGTCACATTTCACTTCAGTCACCACTTCTGAGAGCTCCCTCAGCTGGGAGAGGGGACAAAGCAATTTCTTAACACAAGATCCTCAGCCATACCTTCCTAGTAATTGAGTATCTAATAAGCCTCTGTCCCAAATAAAAGAGGGATAGATGAAGCAACACCCACAAAAACTCTATTTGATCTGTGGCCCCTGGTTTTGCCTGCTTAACTCTAGTTTACACTTCACAGATAAGAACAAGTTTATAGAGGTAAAGGTTGTCTCATAATGAAATTTTCACTAAAAGTCTGGTTTTCTGGGTTTTCAGTGAACAGAAGGAATCCAAACCCGACAGTAACCTGATGACTTGTAATCAAGAGGCAAAGTTGCATTCATAGCACCAAACGGATTGCTTCTATTCTCTCCTCTGCCATTTTATACCCAGATTTCTGCAGCAGCACAGCTGCAGGAGTGCCAAGCAACCAGCACAAACAAGATTTGTGTGCTTTCAACAGATATTCATGACTGTGCTCCTGGTGCTTACCCAGCTGAGCTATTGGCAGCATCTCATCCCACATTTTCCAGTACAGATAATGTTTTCCAGACCACTGATTTCTTTTTCTTTACACATGGCAAGGCATTCAAATGGCTTCACACAGGTGAAACAGCATCCCACATGAGACTGAAGGACTGAAGGATGTGGGGTTTAGGCTGGGAGCCCTTTGTGGGATACAGACATCTCCTTCCTGTGACTGTATTTCTTTAAATCATTGACTAATGCCAAGGTCATTTCCCTTTATCCTATCCTCTACAATGACTGAACTCTGATGAAAGGTGACCAAAGGGACCCAGAGCTTATAACTAGGGAAAGGGAGAGGAAGCGTTGGGGAGATGCCCTTAGTAGACTGGTACCCTATTAAGATTTCTACAACAGAGGACTTGTGAAACACAAATGATATGGTATTCCTGTTTGAATCTATCCTAGACCTGGAAGAAAAGTACAAGTACAAATTTAATTTTCAGGTGGTACTTAAAGACTATAGTCAACTAGGTTAAGGTGCTGTATTTTGCAATTTGCCCAGAAACACTGCAGAACATTTTTTTCTAAATGACGTGGTGGTAGTATTATTTGAAAGGAAGTTCATCATGGTGGTTTCCAACCATAACTTAGTTGTTTATTAACTTTCTTGTTGCAATTATTCACTTTCCATTCTGGAATAATTGAGAGTTTCAATTTGCTTTCCTAACTGTTCTTGTTGAAATACAACCAATCTATGTGAAAGACAAAAACATTAAAAACATTTTCCTTGTGTCTGGAGAGAAAGATGAGTTCAGTGGTGTGTTGGTGATATTCTTGGTTACTCAAAAAATGTATTTCACAGTCCCAGACCAAACCTCAGAAAGTTGTTTTAGTAATGAAATTTAATCCATACATACAAATGTATTCTTCCTTAACAGCAACCTGGGCTAGACAGGTTACAATACCATCATTAAAGTGTGGGTTAGATTTTAATATAACAATACTTTCTATGTTAAAAATATTTAGCTGTACCATACGCTCACATTCCAATACATAATAAAGCTATTCTTCCCTCTCAAGCTTTTCAGTCAGTGACTTTCAAGTCACTAAAAAATAGCTAACTTGCAGACGTAAAGATCTCAGCTGCTAAATGAAGCCATATTCATTGTTCATTTGCCTGGGAATCTAGAAAGCGACAGCTCCCTGCAAGTCATATAGTAATATAAGAAGAGTAAAGCAGGAAGTGGGCCAGTATGAGAACTGTGATGCCATTTCTGAGCAGCTGGATTCCCTGGCAATTGGTAACAGTGTCAGAAGGACCATTCACAAATTCGTAGATGTTCTACTTTTACATTCAAATATTGCAATAATTTTAAACATAGATTTCTTTCTCTAAAGTTTCTGATATGAGATTTAGGAAAGAATTTGTCTTTCATATGTCCCTAAATACTTTACTACCTTGAGGACATCAGAAAGCATGATGCAATCTGCTGTGGTTCAGAAATTCAGAATAGAGAATTATTATATATTATGTTTCAATGTTAGCATTTCAGCATCTATTATTCACAGTATTTCCTAATAGCAGACACACTGCAATTCTCAGAGGATCGCTTGTCTTCTGATCACCACAATGTTAAACTAAATGGGAGACCAGGTTACCAAAAGGCTCTGGCAAATGACAATATGCAACTATGGAAAGGGCAAGTGAATAGGAGTCCTTGTCAGATAGAAGGACACCATTGCAAGGTCAGTCAAGTGTTAGTCAAGTCAGCACTGCCTCTATTAGTTTTATGCCTCACAGGAAGAGTATCTAACAGGCCATCGAGCAACATCCCTTGGCATAGATCTTTCTAGTCCTGGAACAGATATGGAAATCCAGCACAGCACTATGGAAATAAAGACATGACAACAGTAATGGGCCCAGCTACCTTGTATTTCTTCACAAAATACTAAAATAGGTACTGTCAAAAGCTAAATTATAAATCTACATCTTCAATCTTAAAGTCGTACTTGAGCGTCGGCATGGTGTAGTATGCCTTTATGAATTGACTCCTCGAGGAAGTTCTCTTCACAGGAGTGAAAGCTATCAGCTTTCAGGTTTTTTTCCAAGAGAAACATTTGCCTCTGTCAGTCCAAGGCATGGTGTTAGGAGTCTCTTGTCCTTCATCTGCTTCCTTCAGCAAATGCAAAAAAGGATAGAACCTCTGTTAGATACTTTACATTTTGAAGAAGAGGTAAGGTTTTCAGGCACAGCAGACCTACTTTTCAGAAGGTCTTTTTTGGTCAGCTTCTTTATTTTAATGTGGCATCTGTCACAGTGCCATCCTGTGCAATCTGATAACACAGCCTGCTTCTTCTACCCAGAAGCCAAGGTTACGCTGCTGCATCAGCACTGGCCATCAGCACCATAATAATCTAGCAGCTCTGTATGTTATCTCCAATACCACACAGACTGCTTTCCTTACCATCCTTGTTAGTGAGTGTCATGAATCAGTGTCTAGCTATCGAATCAGTGACTTGCTTTTACCTTATCACCTCCTACATCCTTTCATCAGATGGAAACCTCACTCCATATCCTCATACCACAAAATCTGTCTTTCTCAACCTCCTACTGTGTTCTCTTCACTTGACTTACAAAGGCAATTCCTGTGTCCCAAAAACTGTGCTCTTTTACTTCACCTGTGTTGTCCTTGCCCCAGAGATCTTAAGGGAAATGCAGACTACAGGACTAGGGATGTTCCCAGAGCAGACATTATAAGTAGAACAGATTAAAGATCTCAGCAGCAGGTTATCATCGTTCAAGTGACCAGCACTCAATAACACCATCTGCAAAGACTGCTTGCATGAATCTCTTTGTAGCACAGGTCAACCGAGCCTTGCAGCAAACTGGACACAGAAGGCATAGACCAGAACACATGAAAAACTACCAGAGAAAGTTCTAGTTCACAAATAAAAAGCCCCGAGCAGATAGGGCTGTTGCTTTGACAGGATGACAAGATGACTTCATGTGAAGAGATCACCCATAAAGGAAATCTGCAAGGAGGTACAGGGAGAAGCTGCATCCACGGAGCGAGGGCTAAATCTATCAGATTAAACTCATTTGCAACAAGGTATGTACCCAGGCACAGGGACTCAGATACCTTTTTTATTAGATTATTAAAATGGTCTCTGGACATGTTTTGGCTTCTCAAAAAATCTGCTTTTCTCTCTCCTGTGCACATTTTGGGAGTCCAAATGGGCCCCAGGACATCCCCAACAGGCAGCTGTCCTGCAAATGGCCACTTTGGTGTAAGAGGTGGCAGCGTACAGTAGTGAGAACAAGGGCTAATCCACTCCAGGCACTTTCAGTGCCAGAGAATGGACAAGGACATATTTTGCTGGAGTGGCTGAGAAACCCATGGACTGTAGCTACAGCACTAGCTAGGAGAAGCAAGCCAGGAAAGCTGCCACAGGCAGAAATCCCAGCTGAGCAATGAGAGACAGGCACACATCCCGCTGCATCCAGCACTAAGCTGCCCTCAGTATCCTTCAAGGCTGAACTGCCTCAATCAGTTACAGGCCTCTGTCCCATTGCTGAAGGGCTCAACAAGCCTATTCAAAATGACACCCTGAAAAAAATATTTCCTGTGCACTGAAGATTTGCCCCAGAATGCTGTAGCTCTGTGCAACACTGCTACATTCACTTTTAAGGGATTCATGCATCAGCAGTACACCACAGCGTGGGAACTCCACTTCAAGTATCATTAATCCTGCCTGGGGATAGGAAAATGGAGTAGGTGACCCTTTGAGATCTTTCCTATCTCTTTCTTCAATGATAAATATGGATTCAGGGTACAAACTTTTCATTTTAATTTCTTTTCTTTTTTTTCCTTTTTTTTTCTTTCCTTTTTTTTTTTTTTTTTAAAGCCATTCCCCATTTTCTATACTTTCCAAAAAGAAAGAAAACATTTAAGGAGATAGTCCACGCTGTGCTCATTTAATGCCTGAGAAAATAGATAGGTCTGCCAAGCTCTGTCAGGCTCTGAGACCAATCAAGGAAGCCAATTTTAAATTCTATGGACCTCCCATGAGAATGTTCTGCTAATATTTATATCTCTGCTCTGATTTGGGTGATTGCCCAACCTCCTCAGCTGAACTCATCCACTAACCCAGTGTCAACAGAGAAGAGACAGTTGTTTCTCCCTTGTGAAAGCTGCACCACAGGGCATCCAGTCCAATTCCAAGTCACAAGCAGTAGCCACCAAGTCTAAAACATGCATAAGTCTAACTGCTCTTTTGGGTCAAGAGACTTGGATTTTGTTGTGCTGATGCTCGCTAAATGAGATTTCTAGTGATGTTCAGAGTAGCAAAACAATTTATTTATGCTTTCATATCTAAATTCTGACGCACGCTCACTGATTATATATAGTAACATGGATACTTTCTCTTGAGGGTTCAGGGATTCCTCCTGGGTAGTACACCTCCTGGGTGTACTTTCTCAGACAGGATGTGCAGTATCCATGTCAGTTGCTTCTAATGTTACTGCTCCAGCTGTCTGTCAAGACATTGCCATTACCAGCATATGGGAGACAAATCACAATACAAGATGCTGGCAGAAGATTCCTTTCTAGGTTCTTCATTAGGTTTCAACTATGGTCTATCTGTCGGCATCGCAAAGATAAACTATGGATCAAAAAAGGCATAAAAACTTTTGAACACGCAGAAAAAAATGTCAAATCAAACTCAAATTATTTACAATGATCAGTGATACAAAAGAGCTTATCAACATGGGGTTTCCCAACAGTTATATGTAATATCAAAACATCATAATCGCCATGGCCAGTGAGCAACATTTCCAAACTCCTGATAGTCAAAAAACGGCAATTCTTCTCTACATAGTTATTTATCAGAGAGGAGAAGGGGCATGTTCTTTATTTGAGAGTATTATTTTAGGCCTCCTATAACTATCTCTTTAAGAAAGTCCTTTTGGAAAGCAGAACCGAGTAAGTTTGCTGTTGCTCAGCTTTAAGCAATAGATTCTTGATGTTCCAAATTCCCTCAGCTTTTCCAGATAGCTTTATTTTTAATTTACCGAGTTGTTTAAAAGCAAGTGTTCTTTTTCAAGTCACATTGTAACACAGTGAAAAGAACAGTCAAAGGTCCGCTGTGAAAGATGAAATAATATGCTTCATAAATCAAAGGCTCTGTAGGTAAGTGAAAAGAAGTCACATCTCCCTGCTCACCCACCAAAAAAGCTACACTTGCAGAAACATGGTTTTCACACCTTAATTACTGATTATTTTGAACATCAGAATAACTACAAACTTACCTGCTCTAAAATACTGTATTACAAATGCAGTAAATTCCAGGAGAAACAGTTCTTACACGTTGTAGTTGGTGAATAACTTCCACACAAACTGACTGAATTTTTCACAACATGGACACAACAAGCTTAAACCACACCATAACTGAAATTATAAATATGCGTTGCAAGCACAATCCACATCCACTATGGATTTCTAGTCAGAAAATACAATATTTCAGAATTCACCAATCAGTGATTGATGGACTTTCCATCTTCTACTGGAGAGGGAAGACCATTCATTTCTGGTAATTTGTTCTTTTCTAACCCTGTGTCACAAGAATTTTGTTCACATGTGACAGCCATTCCTGACAGCTTCACTCTATTAAGGCTTATTGAATTCTGTTGCAAACCCCACAGCAAAGCCTTTGTCACAAATTTTAAGTGGAACAGAGGAAAATCAATCTGTTTTTTCATTTCATCTAAGAAAAACAAATCCTATTATTCTGCAAACCGTGCTGATGTTGCAGGTGTTTTCCATAGAAGAATGGAAAAGATTTTAACTTAAAAGGTTGATCTGGACTTCTTTTATAGAATGTGATCTTAGAGTTAACTGCACTTATCTCTTGGTTCCTAGAAAAGAGGTCTTGCTCATTTATGGCCACATAGACATTACTTACATAAGACATTCTTAAGTAGCTCAACTTAAATCAAGAGGCTCTATATGTCCAAACTATATAGAGGTAATGGCAGGGAAGCATTATCTCTAAGCACATAGCATTTTCTAGTGTGTGTTTATGGATATTTGCCAGAAGATGAGTCTGTCAGAAGGTCTGAGAGTCAGATATCCCCTTTTCCTGGTTCCTTCTACTCACAGCCTGAAGAGCTGTCTCTGCTAGATCAATTAGTCTTCCTTCCACATAATCTTCTGTAACACGCCAAAAAAATGTGTGTGTTTCAGGTGTGAAACACAGTCTTATTTCTCAGACCACAGACACATAAGACGTTGTGTTGGGTATAGATTTAATCATTCCGGTTCTCCAGACTTCCCTTAATGGTCATTCCTACTATTCCAGTTCCATGATGCCAGCACAATATAACATTTGTTTGACCATTTTATGATCCAGATTGATAATGAAATGTTTTTTATAGCAGGCATAAGTAGTGAAGCAGGAAGTTCAGGCAGATACAGAACTAACATCTAGGGGTGAACCAAGGATGAAAATAACTTAAACGAGTTCATTTCCTTTAACTAGTTAGCTTGTGCAAACAACCTGTGAGTGCATTTGGCAAATGGAGAACCTGACCAGAAAACTTAACAAGGGAGACACCTTGGTATGGAGGTCAGATTTGCATCTTGTCCAACAACAATTTTAGTAGCACGAATGAGAGGAGAGGGAACTGGGGCATAGAATGCAAGTTGTAACTTAGAATGTGAACAAGGAGGCAGGAGGAAAGGATTTCCTAAACCAAAGTCTCTGCCAAGGCTACTGTGGAACCTCATCCATTGCAGTGATTCCTGCCTTGCTTTACCAGCCCACCAGCCCTCAGATGGTGGGGTATCAGGGTTCACAGCACATGGTTACACAAACCTCAGCAGCAGGAAGCTTGTTTGCCACCTCCCCTGGGGAGCACAGCCCATCTGCCTGCTGCTCACAGAGCACCCACTGCCTTTCATTTGAGGAGATGGCAGGCTGCTTTCCCAGCCAAGGCTGCCTCCTGACAAACACCTGTGCAGGCTCTTCAGAGACTAACTTTGACAATTCAGAACCCAATCCCCAACAGAGTTAATAATTTCACACAGACATACCACCTCCTGTCTCATATTAGCTATTTTCTCACTTTAAAGATGTCTGTCTCTCCCCTGTCAGATCGGTTCCCATGTCTATACAGCTCTCCTACACATGGTAAGAAGCACTGTGCTGTGACGGAGCTTTCTGTATTTGCAAAGCTGGGGGCTGACTGCACTCCTGCCAGTGTTTGCACAGCAGCCTGATAGGAGGGGAAACATCCTAGCTGGCACTCTAACTGTACCCTGATTTCCAGAATAGTTTGATCCCAAGGAAAGATGTCATTCCTCCATAACGGTAGTGTTCAAAAGCTCTTGAAAGTTATTTGAAAACTCACAGAAGGCAGGGGTATCTCACAACACAGAAAATGGCGTGTTGAAGGCTAGGGCAAAGGAGTAGAGGGGGCTGAAGGAAGCAAATCTATTCATATCTCTGTTCCTTTGCATTGGCAAGAGCTCCAGACTAACCTTGATTCGTATTGCCACTACTCCCTGCTTCTAATCCGCATTACTTCATATGGTAAATGATATGAGTAGATAAGACCCTAATAAAAGTGATGCTTCTAGCTGCAAGTACTGGATCTGCCCCATAAAAAGAAAAATGAGTTTTCTTTTCCTCACAGGTGGTTAGAGTGTGCACTGGGAGAGCCATAAGGGGCACTGGTGGTCATAGACTTGTTAGGAAATGTAAGCCTATTGAAATCCATCTTAATCCACAAAACTGAGATAGCACTACAAAGTACTTTGCTTAAGAGGGAGCTGGCCTTTCTACTTCTTTAATCCACATAAGGCAGTGGTTTATAAGCTTTTAGGCATTAGTGCCAATGATCATTATTTCAAAATGTCAAGAATACTATTTAAAGTCTTAGTCCCTTTACCAACCCACCTCCCCTTGTTTTTCTTTTGCTTGCATTCTTAAGGAAATAAATGAAAATCTAAAATCAGTTCCAGTTCACCTCCCTCTGTGATAGATTTCAGCTTCCCCAGAGCAATGCATCAGTGTGCTGTGGTCTGTCTGTTAGGCTGTTCACCATAGGCCTAGGCTACATTAGTTCAGCAGTGGGACTAGGGGGAAATGCAAGCAGGAATCGGGGAAAAGATACAACCAGATAGTAGGTTTTTAGAAAACCAAAAATCAAAGAAATTCATTTTATGTTGTTACTTTAGTTTTACTAAACTAGTTCATGTGCCTCACCTAAGACCTGGAAATAAAAGTCTTTTTTTAGCTATAATGATGCAGAATAAGCAAGAGAAGTGACTGTGTAATAAACTTCCCACAGAAGGGAATAACTTCAGTCAGGTAGGCATTCATGTACTCATTTATAATTCTAGACTTAAAAAAATACAACTTTGTCATTTTATGTTGTTGTAAGAGTAAATGGCACTTTTTAAAAAGTGACTCCTTTTTCCTCTAAACCAATATACGCTCCAACAGGAAAATATTAGCAAGAGTAATCTGGTTGATCTTCTGGATGAAAAAAATTCAAGCACAAAAATACCATAGCCATCAGCATAGTGTAAGAGTAGGAGAACCATGCACTTCCAGCATGGGAAGCAAAGGCAGAAGCCCTATACCCTGAGGGAGGGATGCACTTGGATGAGCCAGATAGGCATGTGTATGGCACCTAATCCTAGTTTCAAAGCTGTTCACTTCCTTCTCTTGTGGATGTGAAGAAAGAAGTAAGGACAAATTCCTTTTCAAATCCTGTTTTTAGTGTACCCTTCATTCAAAATAAGCTTATCAATCTATATAAACAATCCCTATGGCCCCAAGTCCTAAGAAACAGAAGTTTCCTGTTCCAGAAGATCCCATATCTGCCATCCTCCAAGTAAGCCAGAGAAACTTGGCCAACTCCAGACCTCTGCCAATCCCAGAAAAGTTTATTGGCAAGCCAAGATTTGACCTGTTTCTTCTTTTTGCTTTTAATAACATACATGTCTTAATTGGTGTCCCTCTTGAAAGTTCAGCACTTGGCTCACAGGTCAAGCACAGAGGGTAATAGTGAATGGGTCCCAACCCAGGGGGGTTCCACAGGACTCCATCTCAGGCCCTGTGCTCTTAAATATCCACATAAATGGTTTGGACACAGGACTAGAGAGTATACTAAGCAAGTTTGCAGATGACACAAAACTTGGAGGAGCTGTTGACTACCTCGAATGCAGGGAGGCCCTGCAGAAAGACCTTCACAAATTAGAGGACTGGGCAATCACCAAACATAGGAAGTTCAATAAGGGGAAGTGACAGATTCGGCACCTGGGATGGGGAACCCCAGATGTACGTACAGACTGGGGAATGAGATGCTGGAAAGCAGTACCACAGAAAGGGACCTGGGCGTCCTGGTTGACAGCAAGTTGAATATGAGTCAGCAGTACCCTGGCAGCCAGGAGGGTGAACTGTGTCCTCAGGGACATCAGGCAAAGCATCACCAGGTGGTCGAGGGAGGGGATTGTCCCGCTCTGCTCTGCGCTGGGGCAGCCTCACCTTGAATATTGTGTTCAGTTTTGGGCACCACAATATAGGAAGGATATTAAGCTATTAGAGAGCATCCAAAGGAGGGCAACGAAGATGGTGAAGGGTCTTGAGGGGAAGTCATATGAGGAGCGGTTGAGGTCACTTGGTGTGTTCAGCCTGGAGGAGACTCAGGGGAGACCTCCTCGCAGTCTACAACTTCCTCATGAGGGGATGAGGAGGGGTACATCTCTTCTCTGTGGTGACCAGTGACAGAACCTGAGGGAATGGCCTGAATTTGTGTAGGGGAGGTTTAGGTCAGACATTAGAAAAAGCTTCTTCACCCGGAAGGTGGTTGGGCAGTGGAACAGGCTCCTCAGGGAAGTGGTCACAGCATCAAGACTGACAGAGTTCAAGAAGTGTCTTGACAATACTCTCAGGCGCACAGAGTGACTCGTAGGGATGGTCTTGTGCAGGGCCAGGAGTTGGGCTCAGTGATCCTTGTGGGTCCCTTTCACTGCAGCATATTCTGTGATTCTGTGATTCTGTGATTCTGTGATTCTGTGTGTGTACAGACCTCTCTATATGGTGGCAGTAATGGTTAGACCCATGAGCCTCGAGTGAGTAGATTTGATGCCAAGATAGAAGCAATAAGTTACAACAAAGAAACACAAAGAATTATTTTTGCAGCCAGAAGGGCTGGCAGTAATAACACTGTGTGATAATTAATGAAAGACTTTTCTGCAGCTATTTAGAAGGGTACTATAGGTTCAGTCTTAAAAGAACTGATGGATGGCAATTTGAATACGTAAGGAAGAAATTATTTGTTTAATCACTGAACACAATAAATTAGGATTGCACGTTATTTTGATTCCATGGGAAACATGGTCCACTGCATTTGCATTTTCAAAACTATGCTTAAAAAGAGCCAGCTCTGTAGCTTAAGAACAGAACTTTTTGCTGCCAAACAAGGACCTACATTCAAATCCCAGGCTTAGTAGGATCCAGGGTAGGAATGAATAATCTTGATTTACACCACAGAAATGTTATGAGCTCACAAAGGATTAATTGTTTTGGAAAAGTGTGGCGAGCCTTTCCAGAGACCCCCATGCAACATCAGTCTACACTGTGTGTATAGAAACATAATTAAAACAAGAATGCAAGGAGGTTTCATCTTCCCATTCGATCTCATCAGCAATTTAGTGATTCAGAATCACCGCCTCTAGCCAGGGATGCTCAGTACATGCTTAAGCTTCCCTTTTGTAAGGAAACAACAATTTGCTTCATTGTAGTAGAGCACATCAGGAACTAAGTGTAGAAAGTACTTGGAAGTACTGAACCTCTACCAGCTGAGCTGGTTAAGCACACCTTAAATGCTCATGTCCTTTGAAAATAAAGCCAGCATGATTAGGGGCCTTGATACATACTAAAAAGCTCATAGATCCCAACTTAAACATGTACTTGAAAGCAGAATTTTAAACTTACCTGAAGGAAACTTTCTCTTTTGATTTTTATTATATTTTTTTCTTTAAAAATTTCTTACCAAATTACCTAAGGAGTATCTTGATATACTGCAAGATACAGCATAATGTTACTGTAATTATTTACTTGTGCAGAACCCAGAATCCCAAGGAGAGAATTGAACAGGATTAAGTATGAAAGATTACTCTTCCAAAAAGTAGATACAAGGCAACTCCTAAGTAAGTGGCTATTTGATATGGATAGACAGATTTATCTTAGGGAAATAAACTCCATCAGCTGTCATTTCATTATGATCAGGAACTTGGGTGACTTTTAATGGTGGTAAAATTGCCCTGCTGAACTACCTGCCCCTTTTGCCAAGTACAAGTTTTAGAAATCAAGTGCTTTGTAAAGCATATTCAGAGCTTAGTTCAGAGGGGAAAAAAAATTGCAAGGGAAGGATGGAAATTACAAGCTTATCATCACTTTGAAAGACTGGCCAAAAAATAACCACCGTAGACATTGTCATGGTCCTAGCATTCTAATAGATATTGCTAGATTGTTCTACCTTCTCTCGTTCTTTATTTTAGTATTTGTTACTTTAACTATTATATAGTAACTTTTATTCCATAGTGTTTTGCTAAGATTTTCTGTTTATGTATATTTCTGTTTAGTGGTTTCTGTGGTACAGCAAATTTTGGTGGGGTTTTTTATCATAGTTCTTTTTTTCCAAGTAGCATGTAATATGAAAACAAAGCCATTGAAAATTTGTCACAGGTTACAGAAAGTAAAAGAAGTTCAGGATAGAGTTTGTAACTTGTTCCTACCATCTAAACTTCACTGATCCATGCGGGGAACTTCACAAAAAGACACAAACATTTAGGTGAGTCCAAATAAATTTTCTTTATTCTCTTTGAGACATGCAAGCGAAGGTATCATGACTGGTTAATGAGCTTCCATAAATTAAGACAGCCTGGCTACAGATATTTCTAGAACTTAATTTAAACGGCTGGAACTTGACTGCACATACTTTCCATTTAAATTCAAGGATGTTTCTGGCATGTAGTTAGGATTGCAATTAGTGTGTTCATGCATGTAAGCATTAGCATTCTGGAAGATGGGGTAATGTACAGAGGTAGTTCAGATTTGTGTTTGTCTGTGTGCTGAGAGTTTCTCTGTGGCTTCAAAAACAGGTCAGGCTGAGACAGTAATGAATATTTCCTAGTGACACAGTCAATACTACTGCTAGTTCCAGCCTGAAATGTTGCTTTAATAACCACACTCAGGGTAATATAGTCTTTATGTTCAAATTAGGAAACTGAGACATGAGTTTCAGTCATATAACACCAAGGGAATTGGAACATGGAATCACATTCTAGCATGGATTCTTTATATATTTTTCAAATTATGGTAAAGAAGAGCAAGAAGAGCAAGACTACTCTGCATGTTTAAGAAGGAGAAAACAGTATATACAACTACAGATCTCATTTCTCTCCCCCCCTCTTTGTGTCTGAACATGTTCACTTAACCAAAAAAACATTTGATACAGTGAAGATTAAAAGAAATAGAGGTACCCTTTAGAGGGGGTTGATGCATATCAGTTCATGAAGGATATACTACAGCAAATTGAGCCTGTGTCTGTCTCTGCTGATTTTCTTGGCAACCTGATCTATCCGGACTTACGTGAATATGATAGACTATTGCATGAGATATTGATAGATAAACAATGAAAAATAAAAGCCATTAAAGTATTGTGAAAGGCTGAAAGCAGCTGTGGGTAGTGTTGAAAGGTGAAGTATCAGGCTCAGAGAAGAAAAGAAGCTACAGTGCAGCTCTTTGAGGCTTAGTTTGGGGAGGAGTTTCATTAAAGATTCTGTCCCAAAGAGTAGCATGCTTGTAAGACTTGTTGATGACACATAGTTGGAAAACAACACCAGAGGGAGATCAAAATAGCATACAAGATGAATGGGTAATCACTGGCAATATTTGGACATAAGGAACAGTACTGGGAATAGAAGGAAATTCCAGGTGCATGCTTACATACAAAACCACTAGTAAGAATTTAAGATATAAATTGGCACAGTGTCACACTGTAAAATGAGAGGCAATCACAAAATGGCTACATGTTCTCAAATATTATAGTATAAATAGGACCTACACTGAAGACAGGAATTAATCTCCAGCAGAGGCTGCGTCAATACCATTTCATCAGGTACAGGTGGGACGTGAACAGACATCTTGGGGCAGCTGTGTCTGAAGGAGGTTTGAATGCCTGAAAGCTCTGAATAGAAAGAATGAATAGGTTTTATCCAAGCTTATGTAGTGCCTCTATAAGGCACAGAGCCTGAGTCCTTTCCAATGAACTGTTTACCAAAGAAAACAGAGGTTCCTTGTAACAACTAATCATAGTAGATCATGTTTTACAGGGTAGAGGTAGACGATGTCTACTGTTCCCACTAATACACATAGGGTTTACTGAAGATAGTTATCTGCTTGTAGTGAAAGAGTGCTGGGTCTCAAGAGGATTACAAAAAAAGGCAGGGTTAGGAATTTAGAGCTAATAAGATCTTCTGTTTATCAGTTACTAGAAAGGAAGGACGAAAAAGCCCAACTGTCACTGATGGAAGACCAGACAAACTGTGTCAGTGGCTCCTCTCTGGTCTTAGTGATAGTTGAAGAAACAGTGGAAGGACTTGTGAGATGACTGAGTAAATTCTAGTATGTCCCTAACTATTTGGTATAAGGCCTTCAGAAACTTCAGCTTTAACAAGAAGTACACAAGTTTGGTGCTGAGACATCTTAACCTTCTAACTCGGCTGGATTTCCTTCTCAATACTACTCTAATAGCAGATAGTTTGAATTGTTTCCCCAAGCCCAAGACTAAGGGGTCATATTGTTCATTTAGTTGCATTGGCATGAAGTGCTACCTTGACACAGACAGTTAAATAAGGGTTAAGATCACCATAACTTTTGTGTTTAAACTCCAAATTAAAAAAAAAACAAACATGAGGTATTACAAGAGGTAGCTGATTTTGAAGCCCAGCTTGTTAAGTTTGGATTTAAACAGTGATTGAAGTAAGAAGGCTTCTCTCTCAATCTCCTTAGCAGTAAACCCACAGAGACCACTCTTACCAACACAGTTTTTCAAAATTCAGCACTCACCAGATCATGTAGAATTTCTGTACAGTTGTCACCATGAAGAAGCTGAGCTGCTCTCTTAGGATCCCCTATGTAGCTTGCCTACAGGAATTTGGTTTTCATAGTTTACCTGTTACTTTTCTGTAGCTCACAGCCCTCAAGGATATCCTGTTTCTGTTAGTTCTATTGCTAAAAGGATATAGCAAAAATCAGATAAACTCTTCTCCAGGAGGCCTTCACAGTCCGGTTCTTAATGACACCTTTATAGCAAGAACCACAACTAATACTGGTAAAGACATTCAGAGCAGAGTAAGCTTGACAGAACATCTAAACCCTTCAGTATTCTTCAGGTGCTTGACAAGCAGAAGTATGTGGGGACAAAATCTTTCAGTCCATCTCTAGTTAGCAGTTGCAGGTTTGTCACCTCTGGGTGGATTCTGGGCTTCACTGAAGTCATGATAGTACCTGTGGGCTTCTCCCAAATACCAAAAGGGATTTCTCACAACAGTACCCTGGACACAAAGCCCATCTTTCCAACATGAAGACATGCTCTGTGTCTTGGCTAAGGTGTTACTTTTGTTTGAAAGGCAATGTTTTCTATCTGGAAAAAAATGTGGAGGTTGATATACACCCTCCCTTATTTCTATCCAGAATTCTGGGTTAATAATCCAGTGGTTTTGATAGTCTTACAATCCTCTGTCTCTCCACTTATAGTGTCATGATAAGACACTCCATTACCACCACCACCCTACACTTATGGGGAACTGTTTTCTTTTGCCTGTGTGTTACATACACTCGGTTTTCCACAAGGTCTTCATGTACTTGAGTTTGGTTACCACTGGTAACTCTCAAAAGGCAAAAGCTGAAGTAAGGGTGTTGTTATACTTCCTGGTGCTGCCTTAGTGGCTGGAGAAGATGCCAGCTTCATTCCTGTATTAACGTAGTAGGGGAAGATCCTAGGATAAAAAAAAAAAGAAGGAATACTTTCTCTTGCTTATCAGTGGCAATGCTGATAATCATCTCTCATCTGAGATCTGTATGAATCTCACAGATTCTCAACAGCACATCAGGGATAGCCTCTTTAGGCATCATTCTAGATTTGTTCAGTGCTGGAGACAGGGAATGCAACCACTGATCCACACAGGATCGATTACTTCATGGACAACATGATGTTGGGCAGGCTCAGTCTGCCCATAGCAGGCTCCAGAAACAGAGCATCCCACTTTCCTTGCCCAGGGCAACCAGAAGGAGAGCAGGTGAAGGATTTGCTTACAGTATTGTCCATCTGGGTCTGCTCATAATCTGCTGCTATAGCTCCCATATTCAATCTTTCTTTCTGGAGTTAGGAGGGAATGCGAAAACAGAAGCTGGAATATCTCTGTGCTTCCAGTACTGACAAGGACACTTCTCTGCTTGGTTGTTGTAAGCATCCACATCCAGTAAGAAAAAAAAAAGCACTGAATACGGATCCTATAAAGAATGTACCAAGAGGCTTGGAAAAAGATGCTTGCTGCCATCTGATTTATCAACACCATGTAACACACCATAAAACTGTTTGTGGTTATCCTGCTTTGTATACGAAAGTTACACAAAGATATTTTCTGTATTCAGGGCTGGTGTTCCCAGCTGTAAGATGTCCTGCCCCAAGGCTAGTCAGCTCTGCTAGATGATGCAGAGAATGGACAGGTCCCACCGCCTCAGCATCCTCTCAGTGAGTTTGCAGTACTGCTGAAGCCAGAAAAACAGCACTTATTGGATGAAGTGATTCATTTACATTAGTCATAAACAAATAGAAATAAAATATGGAAGTCATGACTACAAAGGAAATAATCTTTACTTAATGAATTCCCAAAGGTGTATTCAATTTTTAATTTTCTTATCATTTTAGCCTTGTTTAGTGCAGTCTCAATTCCCCACACAAGATGGCAGCTCTTCTTTCCTTCTGCTCAGCTGTTCCTCAGGGAAAACTGTCCTTTCACACTGACACTGCAGGTGATACTGCAACATAGTAATAAATGAAACTAGGGTCCAGTCCCAAGACTCTAGTCATTAGTCACTCCAAAAACAGCATCTCACATGATACAGCACAGTTTATGAGGAGTGGCAGTGTTTCACTGCATATTTCATTTGTCTAACTCCAGCAAGGAGCAGTAACTAGTTGTAGTTGTGCTGGTTTTAGCTGGGGTAGAGTTAATTTTCTTCACAGTGGCTGGTATGGGGCTGTGTTGAATGCAGGGGTGATAATATAAAGGTGGTTTTGTTACCGCTGAGCAGGGCTTACACAGAGCCAAGGGTTTTTCTGCTTTTCATCCTACCATGCTGGAAAAGAAGTTGGGGATACATGGGAAAATGGGAGAAGACACAGCCACAATAGCTGACCCAAACTAACCAAAGTTATATTCCATACTGTATGACATCATGCTCAGTATGTAAAGTGAGGGCAAAAAGGAGGAAGCGATGGACATCTGGAGTGATGGTATTTGTCTTCCCAAGTAACCTTTATGTGTGATGGGGCCCTGTTCTCCTGGGGATGGCTGAGCACTTGCCTCCCCATGGGAAGGGGTGAATAATTTCCTTGTTTTGCTTTGCTTTTTTGCGGGGCTTTTGCTTTCCCTATTAAACTGGCTTTATCTCAATATAAAAGTTTTCTAGCTTTTACTGTTCTGATTCTTTTCCCGATCCCACTAGTGGGGGAGTGAGCAAGCAGCTGTGTGGTACACTGTTCCTGGCTACAGTTAAATCACAACAGTACTGCACGTCACAGTTTTTGAGGTTTGGAACTGCCACATAAAAGGAAAAAGAAAAAAAAAAAAAAAGAAACTTCTTTCAATTCAGATTACAGGACAGTCACGGATAAAGACATGTAACCTTATGATCAAACTTTTAGACAATGTCTCCTACTACCCTAGTTGCACTGTCATTTAGAGAAGTTTTTTGCATTTCACATTTGTTTTAGCACACCAAATATATTGAGTGTATTGCAGGCAAGGCAACAGAAAATAGGTCTTTGCATAACTCAGGCTTGCTAGAAAGTAAATCCTACGTTTTATCCAGCCTGATGTCTGACCTCTGACATTCCACACCGAGTGTCTCTGTAAAGTCAGAAACTCTGAAGTGGATCTAAAAATTAATGGTTAATAATTACCCATCATAAAAGATGCTAAATTACCAGCACTGCTAACTGTTTCATTTTGAAACAAATGATGAGTCAATTTATGTTGTAGAGCTTTTGCTCTGCTGAAACTCTTGCCTCCTTGGGAAGGTTGTGGGATGCCTTACTCAGGGTGAGCCAGACCCACTTGGTGTTGAGTGTGTGGATCTCTGCTCCATCGTCACCAGAGTGGCCTATACCTCTTTAAGAATAGCCAAGAAAAAAATGCCGAAGTACCTAAAAGTCATATTTACAGTCCTCCCAGGTGTTGAGGGGAGATATCCTGTTCTCTTATGCCATGCTCATGGAGTAATGTAGGCTTAGACAGATAAATATTTGTTCTAAATATATTAATCTCCTCTAAAGGTTCAACAACCAACAGCTCAGAGACTAGAAGGCAGCAGCAAGAAAACGAGAGGGCTGGCCCTCTTTGCCAACATTCCCGCTAGCGGGAGGCCAGCAGGTGTCAGCACGAGCTTGGGAATGGGACCGACGCACAGGGACCGCAGGAGCCCGGAGTGGCAGAACCTCCTCGCTGATGGAAGAAACGACTTATTACTGATTAAACAAACAAACAAACAAACAATTAAAAAAAAACCATGACTGTTTAACTGGGTGCTGAGCTTAAAAGAAGTACCGATCCCTTCCCTCTGGCTGACTCCGGCAGGCCGTGGAGCAGCGGCTGCCGAAGCTGGAGGCGCGCACTCTCCTCTCCGTCGCCCCTCCCTACGGGCTTGTCCCGCAGCCCCGCTCGGCGCTAGGGAACTTACCGGGAAGCTGCAGGGTTTGGCAGAGAGCCTGAGTGCTGTGGGTTTGGGGCTGTTAACCCCAGGCCAGACTGTCCCGCTGAGGGTTCCGACGGAGGAACGGGTAGCGGCTGCTGCAGGAAGGGCAGAGGGATGCGCCGGCTGCTCCACTCAGAGCCGAACCTGCCGCAACTCTCCTCTTTATCTCCCAGTCAATCCGTGCCTGTGCACCTCATGGCAAATGTGAGATAGTTAATTGAAAGTTACTTACGTCTCAATTAAGCTGCAAATTAATTTTTCCGTCTCTTGAAGAGTGCCTGGTAGCTGAAAAGCACACGAAGATACTTACCATAGAGAAACTACTGTGGTAAATTGTCCTTTGACAGCTTGTTTGTATATCACAGTCCTTATTTAAATACCTGTGTTCCCCCAGAAAAACCCTGAGAAGTCTGGCTACAGAGACGTAGCAGTTACTGCACTTGTAGATTAACTGCCCATCATCAGTCCTCTGCACAGGTCCCACACCCCAGCCATTGCTCCTGAAGACACCAGAATTACGGAGCATTTCAGAATGAAATTAACACTGAGGTAACTCCAAAATTAATTCTCACAACAGAAGCAGAAAGAGCCTTCTATAACAAACAAATTTCTCATCTGTAGTATTTGACTACCAATTACTAGAAATGACCAAATAAATATGGTCTGTGATTGAGAAGAAACAAAAAGTTTCCATTATTTTCAAGAAAATACATACAGTCCAGCCATCCTAAACATGATGCTTTTCACAGGCAAATTTTCAAGGGTAGAAATGACTGAAAAAAAAATAACAAAGTGGATCCCTTTTGTTCCAAACAAGAGAAAGATGGGAGCCTCAGCACCATGGAACAGTGATGTTATCCTTTCGCAACTACAGGGTATTAGCAGGGCATCAGACAGGTGAGAATGCATTGCATTATTTCCTTCAATGCTTATTCCAAATTAGAAGAGTCAGGCCCTTTGGTAGAATCATAAAATGGCCTGGGTTGGAAGGGACCTTTAAGTTCATCTAGTTCCAACTTTCCTGCCTTAGGCAGGGAACCTTCCACTAGACCACATTGCTCAAAGCCTCATCCAGCCTCATCTTTAACATCTCCAGGGATGGAGATTCTGCAACCCCTCTGGGCAACCTGTGTCAGTGCCTTAGAGTAAAGAATTTCTCCCTCATATCCAACCTGAATCTACCGTTTTTCAGCTTTTGGCCATTCTCCCTTATATCCTATCACTACTACATGTCCCTGTAAAAGTCCTTCTCCAGCTCTCCTGTAGGCCCCCTTTAGGCACTCGAAGGTGCTATAATGTCTCCCTGGAGCCTTCTCTTCTCTCTCCCAGCCTGTCTTTTAGGAGAGGTGCTCCAGCCTTCAGATTATCTACATGTCCCTCCTCTGGACTTGTTCCAGTAGGTTAACATCTTTTTTGTGCTGGGGCCCCCAGAGCTGGACACAGTACTCCAGGTGGGGTTTCACAAGAACAGAGTAAAGGGAGAGAATCACCTCCCTCGACAAAAGAGGTTGTGCCTCTTTTGATGCAGCCTAAGCTACGACCCTTAATCAGTTTTTATTTGCTTTCCTTTTTTTTTTTTCTTTCTTCTGTACAGAACTTTAGCAATGCAGAAGTATAGCCACTTCAAACAAAAATGGCATATTTGTTATTAAGTTTGGTCTCTTCCACTTGAAATATGTTACTTTATGCACACGTGTAGGGCTGGCATTACACCTTGAGAAAAAGATGAAGAAAACAAAAGAAAAACAAAACCATTTCAGTAACAAAATCTCAGGTTTTAAGCATAAATAAAAATGTTGGGTTTTTAAAAAATATTTTGATCTGACATTTTCAGGTAAATTTTCTGTGTTAGGAGACAGTAGGTATAAGAAGATCTTCCAGCAGCTCTTCAAGAAATCTAAGAAGGACTAATGTGCAAGTTGTGTCACATCACTTCTCTTCAGACTTTCCAGGATGTTGGTGAGCCAGTCAGAATTTGTGTGAATCTTACAATCAGGACACAGTGAAAACCATCCTACAACTTGTTTGGTTGCACTGGGAAAGTGCTGCCTTAAAGCAATCCATAAGTTATTGACAGTCTATGTATGCATACTCTTTTGCCCTTATTGTCAGATTTACTGAAATATTTTTCATTACCAAATAGTAAAAATCCAATACGTTTACAGAATATTCTGAGTTGGAAGGGATTTACAAGGATCATTGTGTCCTACTCTTAAGTGAATGGCCCATAAAGAGATCAAACCCACAACCTTGGTATTATTAGCACCATGCTCTAACCAACTGAGCTAATAGTACAATTTAATGACTTCACTCATTGAATGAAGCTCTGAGTACATAATGATTTTCGTTGACAGTGTGTAGATGCAAAGTAATTCCTGATGAAGATAACATAAATGCCATAAAGTTCTCGAGAAAACAGCACATGCTGTTTTTGTTTAAAGGTCTGTCTCAGGGTGTTTTTCCTGAGACAGCTATATGAAGTGTAAGGTAATACTTATTTAAATTTTCTTCTTAATGTTAGAGGAGTTGAAGGTTCTATAGATAGCAACATTACAAACTAGAAACAACCTGCTGCTTCTGGACAACCTTGTGCAGGCAAAGTGCAGGCACACAGCCACAAACTGAAAATACCCACTGACCTCAGGGGGAGTTGCACATTCCACAAGAGTCTTGGGAACAACCCTGAGACATCACATGGGCCACAGCTGACGTCAGTGGCAGCTTAACATGCCCACCCCTCCTTTACCCTCCTGCATCTACCTCACTGGAGTTTTCCTGAATGCGCAGATAACGTGACCGGTCACCACACTAAGCAGAGTCTATGTGCTCACACAGGCATCCGAGGATGAAGGAGAGGACTCAGGGCTGCCCGAACTATACATCTCTCGGCACACATCTCTAGCCCAGCACCAGTGCAGACCAATGCCTGCCCCTACTCCTTTCCAGTGAGCAGCAGAAGGGAAGAAACTACCTAAACGGATAGCTGCAGCTTCACCTGGGAAAGGTGCTAGCCCAAATACATGCCCAGACTCCAGGAGATAAAAGTGTCCTTCCCCTCCCTTCAAGCCCCTATGGTCACAGTGTTCCTTCCCTGGAAAATTTCACTTTGCTGCACCACAGTGACAGCTCTGCAAGCAGAGGAGGCAGCTGCAAGAATTAGTTGAATATATCTAAAACATTTTTTTCTCCCTCTGCTTGGAAAGAGCTGGGTCAGGCTTGGTGGGACTTTTCAAATAAAACACCCAAAGGAAGTATCATGCTGAATAGCAGGAGTTACAATACAGGGAGTTGTCACCAGAAGTGCTGAGTAATCTCAAAAAAAAGTGCTACCAACCCTACCTTAAAAATTACGTGATCATCTTTGAACCAAGTTTATAGAAGTACTTCAAAAATAATTGCTCCTTCATTTGCTTGACAAGCTGGGTTCAAAATTCAGTTTCCCTGGCAACAGCTGAGGACACGAAACTGTGCCATTGCACGTCTAGGAATGAAAATAAAGGGGAACAGAAAGTTATTCCTGAAAGTTAGTTAAAATTATTTGCAGAGAGAAGGAAAAACAAGAATGGGCAAGCAGTCACACATCAATAACCTCAAAGGTAAAATATTTAATCTTTCTAAGTTCTGCAGGAAATTTAAATCTAAAGCTGGTAGTTGCTGCTGTTGCTTTTATCATCCAGTGGATTTGTTTGCTGCAGTCAGCGATATGTGCCAAAAACCATTTTGGCTGCTTCTAAGAGACAAAATAGGCAGAACACTGCACATTTTCCTCCTTAAGCACTGATGGCTGAAGCAGCCTTCCAAAACTGGGCCAAGAATCCATCTGCAGAAATGCCCACCGGTGCCTTTTGTTAAAAGAAAACACCTAAATCCACGTGCAGGGATGAAATAGCCTGGGCAGTCATACGTGGGACACCGAAGCTGATGATCAGAGAGCACAGTGAGGATCTTCAGGGTCCCACCTCGTGCCTCAGCACAGCTTCCTGCACACCCCTCTTGCATGGCACAGAGCCCTGTGTGTGATGGAGCGTGGAAGGCGAAGTCATGTCCTGCTGCTCCAACCTGCCAGGAGGAGCTCTGGCACCCGACCGACGGCTCTCTGTGATTGCAGAGCACCTGGCAGGCAATACTGCAGCGAAGACACTGCAGAGCACCTCCAAGTTAAATGAAAAGATTTGCAGCACTGTTTGCAGTGTGGTGTTTTTCAGGTTTTAATTTCTATTAAATATAAACCCCAAATTTATTAATTTTCCCCTATCTTGTCAGAGGACTGGCATAGTTTGCTAGCTGAGATATTTCTGGGAAGTCACAGAACACTAGCTGATTAAGAACTTTCAGAAATATTTCTGTACTTCCCAAAAGTGAAAAATCTCAGAAGAAAGCGTGCAGAACCCATTCTACTTCCTGTTCAAATGATAGGAGCAAGTTCTTTCTGCATTCTTTAGACTGAAAAAATCACCAGACCTTCCTGCCTATTGGAACCACACCAAAAGAACATCACCACAGGGCAGTGGTACTACATCTTCACATCCTCTGTATACTACTAACAATTACCTGGAAAGACAATACTGGGAGAATGTGATTTGTTTAAGTTAGACATCTATGGCATTCAAAATGCTTTGTGTCCATGTGCCTCAGTGTTCAGCTCCACTAATGGAATAACATAAAAAAACCCTGAAATTGCAATGCAGTACCAGGTATTTATTGAGCTATTTATTGTGTTTCCAGCCGGTTTGTCTCTAGATTGATTCAGGAGCTCCTCTCTGCCTTTTGTAAATTAAACTTATTTTCTAGCCTCATTTCACATTAAGAGTGATTTTAGAGTGATCTGACGTATTTACTGCCCCTTTCATCATGGAACTGTGAACTAGATTACGCCATCCCCCTCAGCCACAGGAGTCTCTTCCTGTCCATAGGGCATCCTCCTGCAGGCTGGCTGGGGCTGACAACATCAATTGTCAGATTGCTGGTGAAATATCTCCTCTGCAACTGCTAGCCACTGCCAGATGATCAAATGCAGGAAAGCAGAATGAGAACTGTCACAGCAAGAAACAAGTAGCTCTATGTATTTTCACATGAATAGTCCAGTGTTACAGATGAGGCTAGAGAGGGGGCAGCTAACACCTCCTATGCAATGGTCTATGGCTGTGACACTTTTCTTCCCACGGATAAACATAATCAAAAAGAACATGACAGTAATGAGTGCTGCATAAGGTGCAAGATCCTCATTGATCATAGCTGGAATGGGCTGCCCAGAGAGGTGGTGGATTCACTGTCCCTGGAGGTTTTTAAGATGAGACTGGAAGTGGCCCTTAGTGCCAAGGTCTAGCAACCATGGTGGTGTTTGATCAAGGGTTGGACTTGATGATCTCGGAGGTCTTTTCCAACCCAGTTGATTCTATGATTCTGTGATTAAGCTTCTTTCAAGAAAAGTTCCTGTTTCTGCACATGTCCTCCCTCCGTGTAAATTAGAGGAAGGAGATCAAATCTGATCCCTGAAAAGACAGATAAGAGTCCTAGTCATGGGGAGAAAATGAAGCTAACAGGAAAAAAGTCTTTAAAAGAAATAAAAACTGCAATTCTAAGGATCAGTCTGCAGCTGAGAAGCCATTTGGGTAATACCAGTTAGGATTTGAACTTGCTGTTGATGAGAAACTCCTTCAGTCTTCAATTCTATAACCTTAATATGATTGCAGGATGTTAGGACTAGAAGAGCTGCAGCTGGTGTTCTCAATGATGAGTTATGTGCCACTGAGAGAGAAGAAACAGTAGCTTGTTCCATCCACTGGCTTTGGTCACTGACAATGGGAGAGCAGCACCAACTACCATTAAGATCATGCATCTGTGCCCACCTCTGCCCAGGGTCCAGTTTCAGGATCACTTCATGGTCTGAAGCCATTCTCTGCCTCCAGCAAAAAAACCACCAATGCATTTTCCAGGAAGAAGCAGCTTTCCATTTTTGTACCAGGCCTGGGTGATTACTTGGCCAAGTTCTGCCCTTAGTTGCAAATCAATATTGCCTGAGACTGTTCTGCCAAACTGATCATGCTTCCTTGATCTATGACTTTTAGACTTTAAAGGCTGCTCTGTGTTTCTTAGAGAAGCAGTTAAGGCAAGCAGGTGCTGCATGTGGAACAGGAATACACGAACAGTCATTTGTGGAGGAAGTGACAAGGCTTATCCTCTCCCATGTAGAAAGTTATTTCACAGAGAGAACAGCCCCAGGAAAGACCTCTGCCTTCTACACGTCATTATTACAGTAGAAGGTTTCCTTGTAAAAAAAATCATGAAAAAAAACCCAACACATTTTACTGTTTCCAGGATAAGAACAAGGTCTCCAATCTGACTTCTTTTCTGTGGAAAGCTACTGCAGAGAAAAGTAGATATTTGAAGTGTTTGTAAAAACATTTGGTGTTGGTAATCTGTGCAGCAGTGCTTTGTACAGGGTAAACCTTTCTAAATATGCTTTCCTGTATGTTCATTAATGTCATTTGGCCCCTAAATAACCATTTAATCTTAACTGAGGACAATTTTGTATCCATCAGGTTGGAAGACAAGATTTGCTTCCTTAAGGCTGAGAAAGGAAATTTGTATTGTTACCTTCGTGTGTTACCTTCACCAGTAAATGGTGAGAAATAGCTATGGAAGGAGAGGGAATGATAACATGACAGCTGATACCAGCCATGGCTTTCACAGCCTGCAGCAGCTGACATCCAGGCACAGCCTTCATCTGTTTGCCTCACAGCTTCATATGAGTTTTGATAGACTTGTGGAGAAAAAAAGAGAATTACGGAATATGGCAGTAGGAAGAAGACAAGGTCTAGTGGCAGACATTCCTTTCTTAACCTTTTGGGGACCCCCAAGAAGAATCTATCAGATTTTAGTACACTTCTCAAGGCCTTACTGTTTTTCTGTGGTCTGCAGAGAGGTCTAAGAGCTGAGGATCAGTTCCTGCCCAGCATCTATTACCAACAGGGGACCATCCATCACTGACTCCAAAATTATTTCCATTCCTAGTCATGACCTGAATCTGTGCTGTGACTGATCCAAAGTGTTACCTTTAATTAGCAAAATTTGTAACAATCTTAACATTTTCCTTGTGATTGCTGGGGAATGGGAAGTTTGATACCCAATAGCACTGGTAGGTGACATTTCTTCAGTGTTGGCCATTCTATGATGCATTAGCAACAGGAATAGGAAAGTTCTCCCTCAATGATGTGCTGCTTATTTTAATCAAGTGTGGCAGCAGCTTTACATGATTCTCACTCAGTTAAAAGATCATGGAACAGAGTCACAAGGTTTGAATCCAGATGCCATTAATATAGTCTTTCAACATATTACATCACACACAGTGGTTCCTTTAAAAAGTGGAGGGGGTTTTGCATATGAAAGAATTTAAAACAGTTTCTTTTTATGGTGAAATGCAGTCAATAAATGTGTTAATGTTTAACATTTGCAATCCAGTTTAAAGTATTTGATTGGAAATTTTAAGCCTGAGGCTCTATTTAAATAAAACAAAAGTAAAATCCCTTCATCTTTGATGGTGATTCTGTTTATAAACTTTTTAGGTTATCAGCTTTATTCAAAGGAATATTGCAGAATAGTCCAGAGAAACACTATATCAAATGGAAATATCAATGAACAAAGATGGAGCCAATGAGGTGCAATAAAACAAAAATCAAGATAAAGCATGACCATAGTACTTTTTAAAATATAAATTAACTATTACAGCACTAATAAATGCTGCATTATTAAGTTTATATTACTCTAAATCTTATTTGGGTTTGGTGAAAAACTACCCTGTGCAGGCAGTAAGACAGCAAAAAGTCAAAAGAATTCTTCATCCATAGTATTACTGAGCAGCCTAATTTCAGTGTAAGAAACATTTGAGTTCACAGAGCTCTGTTAGCCCAAGTCAAGATGAAAAATGCCGGATATGTGCTTGGAAATGAAGTTCCACTACACATCATTATAGAAACTTGTAAATAAGTTATTTCCAGAATTTCTGGAAGACTACCAAACTGCTGAGGTATCAGAGGGCCTGACAATTGCTGACTGAAGGTGTTACAATTCTCATCAGTTTTATTTTGGGAAGACAAAATCTGGTCAAGAGGAAGACAAAATCAGCCAAGAGGAGGATAGGAGGTCTGACAAGGTCTGCAGTACCTTAGTTCAGCGGCTGGCAGTGCTCACAAAGTGAGCAAAGTGTGTGAGGCATTGGGAGATACAGGGAGAAAGTCTCCTTCTTTCCTTCAAAATAAAAAATCAATGGAGGAAGCCACAGTGCTTAATTAACTAAATAAGCCACAGAAAATCATTTTATTTTCTTTCATTGCAGAAGTAAGGTTTACAGTGTGAAGTTACATTTAATATTACATACAGTAAATTAATTAATGAAATGTATGATATTCACTGAAAAATGAAATGTATGATATTCCATTTTCAAGTTCTAAAAGACAGACTTCTTGAAGTTTTACAAACTGTTTTCAGTTTTTCCATGAAAAATCTTTGGGCTTCAGAGGATGCAGGTTAAGGATAGGGTCTTTCTTATGTGGCAGCAAACGATGCAGTTTTGAAAATTCTTGATGTTCTGTCAGAATTTTGCTGAAACTGTTTTCAAGAAACATTTAGTTTTTATATAACTTTATATTCCAATAGAGAAAGTGCTCCATAGAAAAATTTCAAGTAAACTGGAAAGGCCTTGTGGCATGCAAAAAGCTGCTTTTGTTCAAGCACAATATTAGGAGTACTAATTTACAAAAGTAAAAAGCTGTGGTTCTGCAGCTCTGCTCCTCCTCTGCCCCAGGTGCCTGTCTCAACACAAGAACTTTGTCCACCTTCACGAAAGCATCTCCTTGTTCAGTGCACAGGACAAAAATGTTTTGTGACAATTGTGACAGATTGTTTTTGACAATCCATTATGCTTAGTTTTTCTGGGATTGTTTGATTGTTTGTTTGTTTTAATTTGAGGTTTGTTATCACACACTATCCTGAGAACATCAGTAGTAAAAAAAAATATTAATAGCTGTCTATAACTGATACTGGTCAGCTCTTCTAAAGCATTTAGGATCAGGAGGCACATCATTCCTGTTTTTTAGATAAGAGCTATTGATTGTAAGAGGTCTTTCTAATGTGGAATGTAAAATGTGGCATTTTATATAGTTCAAATAGAGCTCATTGACAACTTAGTGGATAGTTAATAAGAGTTATCAAACACTGCTTGCTACAACTTTGGCAATCCTTTTAGATGGACTCTACAGTCCATCCATGCTTAAAAATGAGAAGTTATATTAGTCACTCTTTCTTCTTAACAAACATGTTTACAGAAAACATGGAGTGAGATGGTCTAAGTGGTTTCACGTGCAGAAGAACATATGTCTTCTGACGGTGTCATGCAGCAAGAAGACGGCTGACGGAAGATGGTTTCAGGTTTCTGAACAGATTGGTGCCGGGATGGTATTGCTGCTAAGTGAACGTGCCAGTCAGGATCAGAGCTGAGTCTTTCATGTTATACTAAACCCAGACCAGGCCCTGGCAGCACGACCTCATTAACCTCATGACTCTTGATCTCTCAATTTTGTCCAAGTCTGCACTCACAGAAGAATTCGGGACAAGTCTGGCTCCAACATTAATTTATTTATTTCCACAAATGATCTATTTACAATGGCTTGGAGGTCAGCATCTTTTTTACAGATGGTCACACTGAGTAGAAGGATTATCTATGTTTTTGAAATGCCGTAATGGTCCAATAATGTCGTAGAAATAAATGTAGCACTGATAGTGTTGTAGAAATAAATCTAACCTGGGAATTCATTTTCCATCCAGAATTTCAGCAAGAAAACTAAAAGTTATTAGAAGTGTTTGAAATGACACTCGAGACTTACTGCATTCATGCAATTATATGCATTAGTCCTGACTAGGCAGGTGAAGTTTAAAAAAGAGCTAAACTGTGCTGGGAACATATCAAGCATAAACATGAATAGACAATACCAGTGTGGAAAGAGAGGGAGAAAAGGGAGAGGATACTCCATGCTTACACAAAAGTTACCCACACTACTCATTAATAGGAGAACATTTCTGACTGTTTTTTCTGGTAAGAAGGCTCTGGATCAATGCTGGTATCTTAATCCTGCTATTATTTCTTCTGCAACCTCTGCTGTCATGGTATAAGTTAAAACAGTCGAAAGGACCCTTGCTATTTCATCTGTTCTGGCATCACAGAGGGTGCAAACCTTTCAAAGTAAAATCAATGTGAATTTGGCAGAGAAGTGTGTTGGCTATTGCTTCAGAACTTCACAGGCTTGCTAAAAATTCTCTCCAAATGAAGCCACTGCACTTTCTTTACAGAAGTACCTGAGCAACTTTGGATCAAGAGCTTCATTTGGATGAAATATTTAAGTCCTTCTAGAGTTAGTCATGTGTTTAAATATCCTGTGGCAAAAGCTCAGGATTATTTATGACAGTAAAGACAGACAAATTAAGTTTTTGTTAGAATGGAGTGTATATAACTTCTGTTAATACAAAAAGATATCCCTAAAAATAACTCATGATACATTTATGTTTCTCTAACACAGAGAGTACTTCTAAATCTATTGCCATGGTTATTCTCAAATGTATTAAAGTTAGCTGTTGCCAAAGGAACAGGAAGAGCACTTTCCTAAAATTTATATAGTAAGATGTACCATGTGCTCCGCAGGGAAAATCCATCTAACACTCAAGGAAACATTGATCATGTATTCAGATTTATTTGGGTGATTACACAGTGTTTATTTACTTTGTGTTAGTGTGTGATATGCGCATTCATCACTGCCATCATTTAACTGCACCTCTAGCCTGGGCAGCCACGAACCTTGAATTCCATTCTAAGCCCTTCATCATCTAGTTCGTCCACACTTGTCCTTATCCTCCAGTCCCAACAACAAGCACTTTTCTGTAGCTCAATTAAAATACAATTTTTTTCATCTTTTGATGGACTACCACCCTTCATTATATCAGATAATGATCACTTATCTTGTCAGTATGCCCACCAGTGTTGTTGAGAGTCCCTGGGTAACAAACCTTAATCAATATCAGAATCTGACCCTTTCAAATTTCCCTAGATTTGAACTGCTTTCTGTACTAAAACATTAAATATGCATAAAGACATCCAGTGTTGTTTTCATATAGAAAAAAAACAGCACGTTTTTAAAAAAGAGAACTACAGCACTTTTATGTATGTCTAATACTACAGTTTCCAAGAAGTACTGTTTCATAGATGGACTGTAGTCTCTGGTCTGTTTTTTAACAAATATCAAAGAACCATCTCAAACTAGAGGCAAAAGCACAAATATAGAAGAGGGAATGGCTCAGTACAGTGATTTACTGAAGATTAGATAAAATTAGATAAAATTATGCTCATTCATAGAAATCAAATCTTCCTTTAGACATTCTTCTATATTGTTAACCTAATTTATTTACTATTAAATGTTATTCTTATAATCATCTCAGGACCACAAATTCTCAATAAATTCAGCCGACCAGTTCTGAAGCCCTGCTCTGGGTTCCTGACCCTTCTCATGACACTCTTTAAAGCCCTTCAGTGCCTGGCACCATGAACTCTGCTCCTGGTGCTGGAGGCAGGAGTGTCCAGCAGCAGTGCTCAGCCTTGCTGGCCTCCACATGGATGCAGTGTCACCTGCACAGCACAGCACAGCACAGCACAGGCAGGACTCGTGAGCAGCGCAAGTGGGGAGGAGCTGCACAAGAAGCCAGAGCACCGTGTGCTTCATGAGAGCACAACATGGGGGGAGCCGATAACGGAGGTGAGGGGCAGGAGCTGCACCAAGACTTGAGGCTTGAATGAACCATACCCTTTTAATTACTCAACTTACAAAATAGGAGAGGCCTTAAAAGAAGTACATATCCCTGCTCAGTGCTCTGACTGGCACCACTCTTTTCCTGTAGATTCCACTCGCTGGAATGCTTCTTGTGTGGCTCCCAATGGGTTTCAAAGTGTATGACAAGAAGTCTTTTATCTTTATTACTTCTCTCCTATCATTCAAAATCTCCTAATCACTTTCCCTTTCTTTCCTGAGTAAGTCTGGAACTTTATAAATCACTATCTGAAGAGAAGTACCGAGAGAAAAATAAAGACCAATATTGACATAGAGCAGCAATTTCAACCAAAAAAAATTATTGGCAATCATCTGAGAAAAGACCAAAAATAGATTACTTTTGATGGATTTAAAATTCTGATATTGTTATTATATTGGGAAACCTGTTAAGCCCTCAGGGACAGATCCACTGGCCTCTCCCCCAAACGTTAACAGATTCCACAGAGAAAAAAGACAAATATATTAGGCCCAAAATTACGATATCCAGTCAACGTTGAGGAACGTTGGCTTGGTTCAGGTAAGCAAAGGAGATGCAGAGTCAAACTTTCCCTCCAAATCGCTGTTAGTACACCGATCTGTGTTTTGAATCACTAAGTCAGTCACTGAATTAATAGACATACCTGTCCATGTGCTGAAGCAGAGCACGAGGAAGCCACACAAATAGCAGACCAAGCTGATGAGAAAAATGAGTAGATACTTATGACCCCCTCCCAGAACACTTTATTGCAGTTTGGGTGTTGCTATCAGCAATTAGGTATCCTGTATCCAAGAGGAACTCATAGTTTGCTCCCAAAACCAAATGATGGGCAGTTTTAAATAATGACCTCAAGATCCTACTCCTGTGCTCTCATTTTCTTCTTGCAAAGGATTTTATGCCTTAATTGTGGCCGGTTAATTACTCTTACATAATGTAAAACTAAGGCAGACGTCTGAAGCATAGTTTAAAAATCAGGTAGATGTGTAATTTAATCTAATATGGTTTTGAAGTTTTTGTTCAAAACTAACCCCAGAAGACCATTGGGAATCTCAGCTCTTTTTTGCAGCTTCCCTGGCAACTGAAGCTTAGTCATGAGCCATGGAAACATCCATACAGCAATGGAAATATCACATGATCTTCAAGAAATTCCCATCACTCACTCCTTGACACCTAATGTCAACTGGGCTCACGCAAGCACCTTCACAGAGCAGCGCTCCTCTCACAGGCCACCCAACTTCCACGCAGTTAAAGACGAGCAAAGTCAGGGGTCTACCTTTGCTAACAAAAACACAGCTGCATGCTGTTAGAGCAGCTGGTGGTTAAGTGAGAACTAATAAATAACGGCCTGTCCTGCCTGTTGCACTGGAATGCGGCAGCGGGGGGAGCGGGCAGAGTCAACGGCACTCCAGAGACTTCGTTTGCATTATCCAGAGGTCAAGAATCACAGTCCCAGTTTACAGCTTCAGGATACTGGTATCACCTCTAAAACAAGATCCCCCACACTGCAAGAAAAATCATGTTGAATGAGTCAAGAGGATTTCTGCTTTCTACCATAGATACCTCCAAATCTGGGCCATAACATCAATTGTTTCAAACAGTCCTTTGTTTCAGGACCTCTAAGGACACGGAATAGCAAGAAGATTGAGCATGATTTTGACTGAGGCATCAAAAATATGCTAATTGCTTTAGCTAACTGATATATTTTTAAAAATGCAGTATTCGTGTAATTCAAGGTATTTGCCTCAGTGAATCTTAAAAAATCTTCATAATAAAGTACTGAAAATATACCGAGACAGGCCTGTTTCCTGAGTTCTGAGCCTGATTCTGAATTACAACACTTTAAAGCAAATAATGAAATATTGCATTTATGTTATAGAGTGACTTTTTTTTCAGTTTTTTTCTCTTTATGTAGGTTTTCCTGCGTTCAAATATGTTTCCTAAAATTCTAATTGTGTTTTCTGCTCCCTCCTCAAATGGTAATTTCAGAAACTAAGATTTTAATGTTTTTAACTTGCAATACTTACAATATAAAGACAATAATTAGCAACTCCGATAGATAAATGTAAATTTTCAACGATCCTTCAAAAATTCAATGATAGGTCAAACATGCACAACAAAGGCATAACTGTTCATGTTTTATACTCTGAATTTTCAAATTTTAAACAGAACTGGTAGACTGTGAAGACAATTCAGGAGAACAAGATGATGCACACCTAGTGATACCTGGAAGTAAATGCACTTCAAACAGGCTAATGATAAAGGGAACACTTATGAAATGGTTCATTCAGTGTTGCTTTGTAGTACTCTAATTAATCAGAAGACTCTGTCCCTGAAAGGATTTTTTTTTACATTGTGAATATTTTTTTTCCTCTCACATCTGTTACCTTGAAATATGAGAAACACTATTAAGCAGAAACATGCAGTTAATATTAACATGAAAAATTAAAGCTGTAATGTGTGGGAACACTGCCTTGTTAGTACCTGGAGGATAGTGATTTGATTATAGCTCATCTTGTTTGTAACATATTTTGACTATATAGAATTGTGCTTTTTTGTTTTTAACTTGTAATTTCTCTTGGTTTTTTTCTCGTAGGTGTGTAAAATACATTTATCATCTCTCACATTACATCCATGTGTCTGATTTCAAGTTCTATTCTGGTATAGCTCCCGTCTGTCTCGTATTACGAAGTTATGAGAAGACTTTAAATTTCTCGTATCCAGTGTCCTGCTCAGGTTTCAACAGCATCAATAATGTCATATTCTCAAAGCCATAAGACTATTTCTAGGTAAACTATAAGCTAAGATACATCAGCAAGTTGGAACCATAAAATTAAAATGCTCATAATATTAAATAACTTTTTATCAGAAAAAGATAACCTTTCACTTACAAATAGATACAATCAATACAAACTTGAACTGCAAACATATTTTTAGGTCTCTTGTAAGGCTCCCTTGTTTTAATGATCTTCAGAAATTACTCCATAACGCAAGTAGAACTAAATGCCTAATGCAAATGATTTTGTGCAAATATTTTCTTACACTTCTAAAGGAAATTGCTTCATTACTGCTAGTTACTTGTTTCTGTTACAGATCTTCAGATAAAAGATGTATTTATGCTTAGAGGTAAAATGGGATTAAAAGCATCTGATCTTACCTCTGCTTTCTTTTCCTGTATAAATTTGGTTACACTGTATGGATTTCTTGCAGGCAAGTGACTCCCAAGAAAAGCTGTGGGCAGTACATGCAAAAGTAGGAAGAGAGTGCCAAAGTGCTTTAAGACTCTACATCCTAGTCTTAGTTTTCATCTTCTGAAAAGTGAAGACAACTTTAGAGGAGTAAGATATTCAAGACAGCAAAGAGTTTTGTCACTTCAGTAGCAGGGCTTGTATAGGAACTTGGAGATACGTAGAGGCATCCTGAGTGGGGTTTCTCTCAGCTGTAACAGCCAGGTCTCTCTACCAGACTTCAGTGAAAAATTATGCTGAATTCTGATCTCTAGCCAGTTCAGAATCTACAGGGCCATTTTATATTACTTGAGTGGCTTGCATTCAAATTCAGCACACCTGGAGTGAGAGGAGCTCTGGGGCTCTGCTCTCCAAATCCTTAGCTATAGCTGCTGCCACTGGATAGTGGGTCTTCCCTCTCTCCCCACTACCCTTCCACAACTAAGACTCTTTCAACTGTTTTCTGACCAGGGTTTTCTTGACAGTTTATTTGGTTTATTTCCTTCACAAATGTCATGATAAGTCATGGATAAGCCCCGATCTCTCATAAAGTGACATATAATCAAATGCAGACTCAAGATTACATGCTAATTACACAGGGATAGTTTCTCAGTACGACAGAATTTCAGTTAAAAAAAGCAAGCTTATGGCTAGATATAGGGTGCAAGCACAAGAAACCGCACCAATGAATGCATAGACTGCTTCCTGTTAATGGCTGGACAGGACCTGGTCCAAAGGCTCAGGAGCAGTCCACTTCTTAAAGCTCAGACACTTGGATTTTATGTGAAACTGTGTGCCAAATGTGAATTGTTCACTGCCGTTGTTAGACAGTTTTTGACATGAACTTCAAATATGTTTGACATGAACTTCAAAAATGAGGAAATCCCAAAGGCTAATCCTTTTCCCATGTTTACTGTGATAACTGGCAACATACAATGCTCTGACACAATGTACTTTAACCATGTCATGGTGAAAAGAAAATTCAGTCTTGTGATTACTGATAATGGCAGCTGGATATACCTAACAAAGAAACACAGCTTGTTCTTGTTATTCACCACTAACTCTGAGGTGGAAGACAGCATCTTTCATACACTTAGAGTTGGTCCAAAATTAAATTCCTTGGCATCAAAAACATTGAATAACTTAAATCAACATCTGACAAGGTAAAGTAATGTATGCAGGATACAGTCCTACTTTTAAAATTAATCATCCTTAAACAATACCAACAAAAAAAAAAGTGATGGCAAACTGGTGTCCCAGAGACTGTTAATGTTCTACAATGAAGAGAAAGTAAAAGGATTTTTAAATATACATAGAGTAATCCACCGGAGGGGAGGGGGTGGAAGAAACCCAACCACCTCCCAGCAAAAACATCCCAACTTTTAACAGAGACATTGACAACCCTTCAGCTAGTTCTTCCCAAGTTTGGATTCAGGAAGTCAGACGTATTATGTCAAATGCAGCAATCCAAAAGCAGAAACAAGGTCCTGTGAACATATGCAGACTTCTCTCAAGGTGTCGAAGAGATTAAATCCCAGAACTGCAGGCAGCCAGTATCAAGGACAAGGAAGTTTACAAGTTCAGCACGTGTCAAGCTTAGTCATCTGTTACTTTCTCCAGTTACCTTTTCTCCTATATATCTTCTGCAAGAAATGGTCCCTCAGCCCTGACCTCAAGCATAGTTTTTGAACTTGTGAAAGCCCACAACAATAACCTCACCAAGCCTTCTGTTCATTGGAATATACCTTGCGATCTTGTGATTTATGGAAGACACATAGAAAATGTGGTTGTGGTTCAGGTCCAGCCTGCCTAAAACCTACCTGTGCCTTAAGGGCTGGCTCTTGGCTTTTAGAAGTGCCAGTAGGGAGATTGCATATTGAAATGTAGGTGTAGCCTTGGCTGACTGTTTCTCTAAGAATAAAAATTGAAAAGCATGAAGTAATAAATTCTATTCTTACTGCAGTAAAGCATTTGTAAAAGAAGCTGCCCTCAAAGTGTGAATCTCACTGGATGACTCAGACATTATTTATACTTACAATTAACTTCTTGCTGGCAAAATCACCATATAACATGAGTCACCATTCAACATGTTCAAGGCAATATCATTGTACACCCTAAAATTAAGCACCATAAATTTATTCTTAGAATAAGTAGATCAAAGTTTCACTAGCGCTTTAGACAAGTCTGTGATTTTATGACACTACAGCTTAATATAGTGGAGTGACCAATTTAATCTAAACATTTTTTAATATATTGTTGTGCAACATGGATTTAATAGTAGTTTAGATGTGTAATCTTGGTGGTTTTCGGTAGTCTGTAACTTTTCATTGTCATTTATCCAAACTATGTAAATATTAAGTCTGTGGGACTACAACCAGTATGCCAAGGTCAAGTCCACTAGAAAAAAAAAAAATCTCTTTATTAACAAGTTCTTTGAAAAGTGTTGTAATTTCCAAACATTCCTCAGGAATGACAAATTACGTTAAACCAATCTTAATTCTATTTTATAGCAAAGTAGCAGGCTTTGGAAGATCACAGAATCACAGAATAGGCTGGAAGGGATCTCCAGAGTTCATCTGGTTCAACCTCCAAAGAAGCAAGTGCAGCAGATGTTGTAACATCTTGATATTGGTCAGATTTATTATTTTCATCTCATATATAAAATTCATTGCAATACTACAATATTTCGTATTTATATTTGGAATACACCAAAAATTGTGCGGAAAACCACACAAAAATAAATAGCAATAATTCTCTATCAAACTGAAAGTTCTTAATAACTGGATCTACTTCATATTTAGGAAGTATTTCCATTTGTGATTTTGAAAGTGGAATAGACAGGACATTTATCAAATATGAATCACATTGAAAGAACACTGGAACAGGGATTAAAAATCAAATGGGTCATGACAAATTGAAAAAATTACCGGAAAAAAAAGAGAACACAATAACAACAACGGTTACATATGAAGGAATAGTCTGTGAATGCAGATAGCTATGAAGAAGGAAAGCCTTTGGAAACTTCGGAAATTACAAGAAGAATATTAATCAGGAGCACAACATTCAAGACATTTGTTCCTTTTCTGCATTATGGGCAAGCTTAACCCAGAATACCACCCCAATTTTGGGTATCACACTTGAACAAAGACATGGACCTAATGTAGGGAAACCAGCAAGTGCAAAAGAGTGACCAGATCCCAGCAACACAAGAGAAGTTGGGAAGAAATGGGCTCATTCATAAGACTGAGGAGGAATAAGGAGGTCCTCAGAAAGAAAGGCTGCCTCAGAAAGGGAGTGATTTGTCAGTTCTTGGCATTGATAGAGGCTTAAAGTGGTGTGCTGGAGGTGGAGGTCAGACCTCAGAAAAGGTTTCCTTTATGCTAGTTAACCAGTGGGAGAGATTGCCTATACTGTGGGGAGTGCCTACTGCTGGTAGTCTTTAAGAACATGTGAAACAGGAACCAGAACACATGAAGGTGGAGCTGCCCCTGCCTTACAACAGGGGTCTCTATTGGCTTTACCCTCCAAGATTGTCCTTTCACAGTCACCTGTTTCACTGCAGTCCTTCCCTGGCCTTACCCCTTACATCTGTATTTATCTTTCAGCTCATTCCTAAAGCCTCAGCCACCCTTATAGTCAAGAAAACACATGGAATGATATAATAAACTGGTGTAATGCTCCTATTCTTCATGTGCATCATTCTCTTCTTCCACTTTAATCTTCCTAGTATTTTAGGGAACATACACCACCCTGTGTGCATGCAGGCATGCACATGTGGGTTTTTTAAGCACAAAAAAATCTCATTCCTGATTAGCCTTAAAATGTCCTCAAAATAAATGCTTGGTAACACATACTTCTTAATCAAGTTGTATCAGTACACCTCACAATGCTGTCTCACAGTTACGATGCAGTTGGCAATAGCTGAGACTATACAGTATACAGAGGTGACACATTTCTTTCTAAAATAAAAGTATGAGTAAATATCTAATAGCAACACTAACTTACATTATGTCATCAGTTTTGAAGAGGAAATTACTCCACAGATTAATGAGGAATCCTGCATAGAAGTCAAAGGTATGATGTAATCTTACAGTGTTAATCAAGAGCTAAATACAATCTGGCCTACTTCAAACAACCCAGCCTTTAATAGAGAGAAGATTAAAAGGTAGAGGACCAAGAGTCCATATTTATCTCTGGTGTAACCCTAACAAAGCCAACAGAATTCCTTGAAGTTCAGTATGCCTCAAAGCACCACATGGCAAGTGCAACAAGTCATCCTGTAATCTGCAAGGTATGATGCGTTGAAAAAGCAATGCCATTTTCCGTTCCTATTTAGGAAACATTATAGTTAGAAATAAGATATCACAGGACCATATCTCAGAAAAATGTCTGTTTATTGTCATGCAAAAATTGATGTATCAATTAGCTAAAGAAATTTACTAATTCAAATATGAACATACTTTAGGAAGTCCGCTGGAATGACAAAATTACAAGGTTCCTAGGAAAACTGATTTTTTCTATACTGTACATGGTAAACATAATTATGCTGTAAATAATATGTAAGTACACATGAAGTTTTATATACAACTTTCTTGAAAAGCAGTGAGGAATTAAATAGGTTATACTTTATTTTTTCAAAATACTAAATCTAGGAGATCATTCATCCATCTGACCAAGTCAGACTTATTATTTTGATCCCCAGAGATAGTGATTCCCTCTTCCTTAGTGCTGACACCAAGCACGATAGCGTTCCCAGACCCCCCTGAAGGTATGTTCTAAAGAGACAGACATTAATAGATAATGACTGGGAAGAGAACACATAAATACCTTTTAAAAAATTAACAAACCTAGATTTCCTTGGATACATGAGCAGTAAGAAGAAATCACCTAGCATCTTTTTAAAAAATGCATCTAACAATTTCTCATTCATAATCTGCTTCTGGCTTCACACTCCCTGACAAGAGCCACTATTTACTTGTGATAATGAGAAGTCTCCACGCTGTTCAAAGTCGTTAGTGACTGACAACACTTCACATTTAGCAGTTTCAGTCACTCTGATCAGGATCTCTAACCCAGGTTCTGCATTTCCAGAAGAACACGACCCTTGCCAACAAACTGGGAATTCAGCAGTCCCAGGAAGCAAGGACTAAAGGAGATATTAATTTCCCACTATTTCCAGCACAGGTCTCTGTCACCCTGTTTACATCATGCATCATTCATCTGCTGTGATGAAATGCAACCCTGTGTTTTAAAAAAAGACCTCTGCAACAGTGAGGATACTGTATCTTTGTGAGAAGTGTTTCACATATTTTCCATGGGCATTAACTGCTCCTGCTTCTATTTAAATCTGTGTGGCCCTCTTCAGAGTGCATTATTCACTTCAAGAAATCCACTGAGAAGGTGCTGAGCACAAGAAGGGGAAAAGCCAGCATGGCAGCAGACAGCAGCATGGCTCCTGAAGAAAAGCCGAGCACTGCTCCTGCGAAAAGGGCTGTTCACAAGATCCGAATGGCCAGCCAAGTCTTCAGTTTGGCGAGAGGTTGGCAGCAGTGGGCATCTGAACATTACGTAAAGCAAGAGCAAGAGCCCTCTGGATGGGTCCCCACTGCAGAAGACTCATCAGCTCAACCTGTACAAGAAAGTTCCTTCAAAAAATGGCAAATTCGATCTGTCAAGAGGGACCAAGAAAAAGATGAAAAATCCTCAGTGACAATAAGAGATGCTGAAAAAAATTCAAGGGAATCAGATGAAGCCCTCAAAAGGTTCAACATTAAAAGCAAAGAGGTGACCAAAACTGTTGTCAGCAAAGCCTACGAACGAGGAGGCGACGTCAGCCTCCTCAGTGAAAGATATGAGAATAACAACAGCAGCTCAGAGATGACCAAGCTCAAAGAAGAATCAAGTGCTATTGACAAAATTCTTAGTGGCAAATTATCTCCAACTATAAGGAGAAAGTGTTCAACTGTGGTATCAGATCTGACCAAGGGCTGGGAACATATGGAACAAGAGGACAAAGAGGGATCTAAGAAAGAACTGCTACTTAAGTGTCGTGATGACAGCCTGGATGCCCAGGACAGTGGCTATGGGGAGGCAGAGGAAAAACTCGAGCAGGAAGACAGTGACCGAGAGGTGACGGCTGTGAGGATTAAACGTCCTGTACCATCTCTGTGAGTAAAGTATCTTTATTACATTGTCACAAATGTCAGAGAGGTACAGGTTTCCATGAGGAAGACGGGGGGAGAATGGTAGGAAGTGATTAAAGATAAACTATAACTCTTCAATTAAAAAAAAAATAAAATTCAGGAAATCTTTCACGTATCTCTCTGTGCTTAATTAGTTAGTCAACAATATCTGACTATAGCCTAGGGTTTTATGTGCTGTGTGCATAATAGACACAGTCAGGAAATAATATTTGGGAAATGTTAATTATATTTAATTTTCACACTGGATTTACTTGTTCATGAAAATAACTACTTCCTTCTTACTACTTTTGTTCAAATTTCAGAATATCAACTATGCATTTATTTCAGCAAATGCCCTCTAAAGCAATTTATTTGACAAATAGTATTTCCAAATACTCATGGATTATTTTGCTTAGTATAGATTGTAAATATTCTCAGGAGCAATTTGCAGAGAATTTCCAAAATTAGCATTGCATGAATTACTTCCAATTACATCTTACCAAAACCTGGGTTCAGTGCTTCACTTTGGAAGCTTTCCCATGTATTTGGAGTTCATCAATTCAAAGCAGAGAAACTTTCATGGGATCTGGGACTCCAAACATACTTTAAAAAGCATCCAGCCTGCCTCAACAGCTGCAGGATTGATTTGAATCATGCTGTATGCTATACATCATTTGACAAAAAGAACATTTAAATCATCAATATATTCTTTAATATCAAGGTCTCTCTTTGGGCATACTACAGTGTGGGATGAGGGGATAGGGAAGTACATTCCTTGAATATGTTGTGGAAGTAGAACTTCCTTATACCTGTAAATTGTGTGAAGAAAAAGGAAGAAGAATCTGTTACTTATCTACAGATCTATTATAGGTTCTACTTAAATATTTGAGTTAAATAGTAGATTCATAGCATTAGACAGTTTTGAGTAAGACTTCTTTCAGTAAGAGTCGTATGTTTGAAGTTTACTACACAACAGCAGGCACACATTAAATTTGGAGCCTAGGTGCTAAACAAGTAGTGTTCAGCCATAAGCATGTAATCCTTGAGAAGTCTCCTATAAGAGCAGAGGAACAGCAGTGTTCGGTAGAAATTCTCCAGTTTCCATTCCCAGAGATCTCCAGCAGAACTACCTTCCCAGAAGACAGTTAAAAACAGTTGCGCCGTGACCACACTTGCCAATAGGCAGATGCCAAACTAATTCATCTCTCTTTTGTTAGGAAAAGGATAAAACATCTGTATGTCCAATGCTGCAAGGTGGGAAACTGTATGCAGCCATTATAGACACAGCACACTGTGTGCTCCACTCCTCTGTTTTACAGGCCTGGTAATGCCATGGAACAAAGGCAGCAGAAAGAAACGTGTGGTTGAATCTGAACTGTTTGGATGTGGAGCTCACATCTGGCTTTGTAAAATTGCAATGAAGGGGAGCCCAGCCTCTGAGGCCAGTGGTGCTGAGCTGTGGCTGACGTGCAGCCCACATGTTGCCCACTGGCTTTCTGGGCAGTGACGACATCCGGAGGGGAAACTTAAACCGAGGCAGGGCTCAGCAGAGCTCATCTGCCCAAGCCTGCAGGAGGGAAAAGGCTGGTGCCAGGACATGGGTTCCTACTGGAGCCATCCCATAGTGGAGTTTCTACACTATGTCCATCACCCGCACATATGTAAGCTGAGCAGGAAGCAATTTGAGACAAGAAGTCAGGGCTTTAACCTCCCCAATTAGCCTATGGTCCAAGGGTGAGTAAGGCACCAGGAATCAGAGGACCAAGGCCAGGATGTTCATATCATATCCTAATCGCCTTTTCAGAAATGAAAATCTGGGATCAGCACCGATGATAAAAAACTGATGAAAGTGCCAAAACAGACTTTTTGATCCCTCTGCAGACAGGCAGGCAATTAAAACAATTAAAACACCTCAATTAAAACAATTTTATCAGTTTAGAATGTTATGGTACAAATAAACCAACTATCTAGTTTCTGTTAAACTTGTCTTATATTTTTCTCTATGTCTAATTTTAGTGCTACTATGTAGGAAAAACATTGATTAGCTATATTCACTGAGGTGCAGTTGATTGAAATAACACCCTCTATGTTACTTAAATCTCTCTTTTACTGAAATCTGACACAAAAATAATTTTCTGTTCTTACAGTGCTCTTAACAGGACTGGATTTTTTTGATTATTCTTTTTTCAAATTTATTTTATTGACTCAAAATATATTGTTTCAGCCTGCTACTTTTATGAACCATTCAATGTTGCTCAATCTTCTTCAAAAAGGTCATAAGTACATGGTTGTTAGAACATATCTCCCATTTTCCTCTCTATGTTTCAGGAAAACAAGCATCAGTGCCAGTATTTTGTTTTCCTTGCATCAGCACCTTCATTATTTCCAGCTGCACTATTTACTGGAATAAGGTTGCTTCCTTAGTAGAAGGCCTGTTAACTCCTACTGGCATAGGAAACACTATTTTATTCTTGCTTAGGAGCCAAAGGGATGCAACAAAAGGGATATGAAACTCAAAACATTAAAAAGGCATCCATACCTTTCCCTTACAGAAAGAGTCAGAGAGAATATGGAACATGGATATTATCCTCCTAGAAGGTCAGAGTGAATTTAGGATGATTATTCTGGTTAACAGGTTAACTTAGTCAATTGTTACGGGTAAAGCACTTCTTACAGTGGTTTAACATTCACAACCTTCGTTTTGGATCCACAATCCTTTGTGTAGGTGGGGTAGAAACATGATAAAATGCTTCTACATGTACACAAGTCACTGTGTTAACTTGTCTCTAAGCTAAACAATGGCAAAGATGGTTATTCAGCCACCAGAAATGGTTAAATCAGAAAATGCATTAAAAAAGTTAGTTATAGTAAGTTTTTTTCAAAGCCACGTGGGGCACAGTAATAGCAAAAGGACAGATAAGATGACCGTTTTCTCAACCACTCAGAAGATGATCTGGATGAGGAAGGTGATGATAGTATTCTGCTAGAAAAGAAAATTAAAGGTTTCAGTAAGAAAAGGAGGGAATACGTTCTAGACTGTTAAATTAAAGCAGGCAACCAAGACTTTACAGCCCCCTGCTATCTCACTGTTTTCTTTCCGCTCAACTTGGGGAATTGAAGTTCTAGGACTTTTTCAGAGCTCATTCCCCTCAGAGAGAAGAGGGAGCAGCCGGCTGTGGCTGAGGGATAAGCCCTCCATGACAACAACTACTCATCAGCTCCACTGAGACTGTTGGCATCACTTCTTCAAGGCAATTTTGATTCACTTAAGATTTTTTTTCCCTGGCAACTCCACAGCTGATAAGTGATCCAGCTTCCCTAGTTCTTCTGTTCCTGGCACTAAGTGTCTGCACTTCTTCCTCTACCATTATAATGCTACCCAGTACTGGCATCTTCCTGGTGCACAGATCTGAACTAGGGACATCTCTATGAATCCTATTCTCTCTTTCAACCAGCTTAGTAGAAAACAAAGGAATGCACAAACAGCAGGGAAACAGAATTTTCTGCAACTTTGCAGTCCTCTCTACTGTTTTTTTAAGTGTATTTTGATTCTCTGGTATTACTGTAAATATTCAGCTGACATTACTGAGGAGGCTTTTGGGGAGTAAAAATATTAGAAAACAAATTACTTTGGCACAGCCATAGCACAGTCCCTAGCTGAGCTCTGTACAGACACAATGACAGGATGTGGACAGCACAAAGACTAGCTCAGATTATCTGTAACTCCCCACAATATGTGAAATTGGTCACTAGAGGAAAGAGTATCAACAACTTGTCTGCCTGGAGTCATCCAGCACTATGATGTTGCTATACACACACACATACACAAAAAAAGAAAGACCTCTGAAAGCCTTTCCTCATCCTTTGACATTGGCACAGATCTCAGTAACCTTAAGCTTCTTTCAGGCTTTACCCTGCCCATGGGAATGTGAATTTTGGATTTCAGTACTTGTTCAGAATCATACTTCAAATATAGAATCATATGCCAAGCTACCACACTCTATTAGCTTGTTGTTGTTCCTTTAGTTATCAACATCTATTACAGAGGAGAGATTTTTCTAGACCCTATCCTCTGTTTTTCAGCCAAGAATAGTGGAGGACCTAGACCATACACTTACAGACGGCAATCCATCTCTAACCTCAGGGAGGGTAGATATCAGGCTTGGGTAGGCGTGCAGAAATAGGGAGCTGTGCAACTAACCGAAAGTACAGAAAGTCCAGGTAATTAGCAGCATGCTGTTTTGCTCCCGTACAGAATGAAGACATTCAGGGGAAAGTTTGTCAAAATGGGCTCAAATCTGGGCTGGAGGGTGGTAGTATAGGTAGGATAAAGCTGTGGTCAGCGAATTTGCATTTCAGTGTAAACTGAGCGCAGACTAACAGCCCTCAAAGAAGTAATTTAGAAGTGGCGAACTCGTGCCACCTGGTGGCTCCCACCTCGTCTGCAAAAACACAGCGACTAGTTAACAGCAGAGATAATAGCAGAACTGAGTCATTAAACTTTGAGATGCAAAGCTCAAATGCCCTTTGTGTTTCTTTCAGTGCAAGCAGGCTGAGTGAAGATGCCCGCGCCAACTCCCGCAGGAAACACAGCGGCGTTCACAGCCTGAAGGGCAGGTGGCAGGAATGGGCCGACCAGCACATCATAACCCAGAAGCTGAACCCCTTCAGCGAGGAATTTGATCATGAGCTGGCCATGTCCATGCGCCTGCACAAAGGAGATGAAGGATACGGCCGTCCAAAGGAAGGAACCAAAACCGCTGAAAGAGCCAAGAGAGCTGAGGCCCACATCCATCGGGAGATCAGGGACATGTGCTTCATCATTGAATCAATGGCTAGGCCACGGCCTGATGGCAAGATCCAAGTTACTTTTGGGGAACTCTTTGAGAGATATGTTCGTATTTCAGATAAGGTTGTTGGGATTCTGATGAGAGCCAGGAAACATGGGCTGGTGGACTTTGAGGGAGAAATGTTATGGCAAGGAAGGGATGATAATGTCATAATTACTTTATTAAAATAAGCAAACCAGAACAATTTTGGAAAACTTTTCTCCCTTTCTCCCTTGCTATTAGCACTTGCACATGCCAGATCAGAAGTTGAATGACAATATAAACTCAAGCCAAGTTTTTGATCTGTGGAAGTGATCTTGTGCATGTATTTCCTTATTAATTAATTTAAATGCCTATAAAAATATTTTATTTGAATACAGAATCAAGGGTATCACATTTGTTTTACAAGCAGGACATGCAACTACTATTGCAGTATTATCTCGTGACAACTACTGACACAGCTTTCTCTTACATATCACAGACAAAATCCTTCTTTTTATAGATGGAGTTTTATATATTTATTGTATTTATTTAACTAATTTATTAGGTAATTTCATATTTGGAGTTATGAATGTTGGAACGTAATGAATAAAAAGGTTTTAACTAGATACTTAGAAAATGCCTTTTTACATATGCAACATTGTGCAATGTATCATCTGATTATCTATATTGATACAGTTCTCATAAACAGGGGAAAATAGTATGTAACATATAAAAATCAGCCAGGTACTTGTACTTTCGTGTGTAGCAAAAAAGTGACTAACATCATTATCTTCCTCTGAAATGTACCTCTGTGAGAAAAGACAAACCATGTTCATAACTCTGAGGAAACGTTGTTTCATGTTACACAGAAACATTGACCAAATTTTACAGAATTTGCTGTTCCAATGTCACTGAAATAATATTTTTCAGTCTAGATGATGCCGAAGAGGAGTAAATGCTAATGAACTCATACTTCTAGGTCTTAAAATTGTTTTTATTATTCACAAATCAGAGACCTCTGTAAGGTCTTTAATAAGTACTGGATTATAGAGATCACTGTTTACTACTGTAAAAATAGCTCGTAAAAATATGTGTGCTTCACATGAAAAACATTTGTTTCAGAGCAAGATGCCTGGCCAGTAATTTGCATAATAACAAAGCAGTGGCTTTTTCCCCATAAGATTCTTTCACACTGAAAGAGCAAATATCGTCTTAGAAGCTGTATGAAACATCTTTTCTCTCTGATAACCCACACATTGCTGTCATATTAGGAAGGAGTACAGCACTCCAGTTTGATACTCCAATGTACAAATAAATCAAATATTTAATAAGTTAGTAGTCAGTTCTCGTATCACTATGTCTATTGTAAGTCTGTGTAAATCATTAATACTTTAGGCATAGTTAAATGTTGTGACTCTAAGGAAGAATTAATTGTTAGATGGATTCAAACGTTCTTAGTAATGTTTTCTTGAGAGCTCTTAAACTACTCAAGCTGACCTACAAAACTGATCTCAAAGTGTAATACATATAATAATTTTTACCTGCATATTTTTAACTTATTATTTACATCTTTATATAATGACCTTCACAGCCGTCTAAATTGTCTTGATGAAATATTCTTGTCAAAAGAAAACATGAGAACTATAAATAAAACCTTTAATTACTTTTTGGTTATTGTCCCTCACACTTGAAAATAAGTATGCGTGTATATTCTGTGAAGTAAAACATCAATAAGTTGTTTCAAAATATAAGTGCATTATCTTTTTCACAGGCTGTTAAAATATTTCCCTGTGAAGGTTTCTCAGGTTTCTCTTCTTCTGTGAAGGTCCAAAGATATAGAAAAAGATTTCAGGGTACAGGGAAACAGTCCTTATAAAAAAAAAAAAACAAAAAAACCTGTACACAGTAAAGGCATGTAAGTGTTAAGTGAATTACATATTTCTGCTCGTGAGAACTCTCATCTACCACAAAAACCACAGCAGAGGTACAGCTCACCACTGGTCTTTCAGTGTTATGTTCATGTGTGACTTGAACCCCAAGAGCACCTTGTCACTGTATGAGGAATCAGATACATAGGCTTTCATTCACCCACCCAAGACAGTCAGCATGATGTATTTTTGTATTGAAACACTGTAGCATACCAGTAAGTGGTGTATTTCAATATTATGCATGTTTACAGCATGTAATAAGAGCTTGTGCATTGATACAAAGTCTATGCCACCTACCACTCACCTGCAGGGAAGCATCTGGACTACAACTAGTCCTGCTAAAGCAGGAATCAAAAAAAAACCTTCCTGGCTTAGGTCTTGAGCCAGTGAAGTAGCCTGTAGAAACTTAATTTACTCTGATGGTTTTTTTCCATTTCTTCCTACCTGTTCTATAGGAACATGGAGCGCCTCTTCTGCTTTATCTATTCATTGCGCATTGCCTCTAATGAAGAAATCATCACTTGAACAGAAGGCAGAAATTGTTGCCAACGATTTTCATCCACATGAGAGCCATCTCTGCCTCATTACACGCCTACTGTAGAATCCCAGAAGGGGCTAATGTGTATGTCTCAAACACTTACACCCAGATAGTTGTGGAGTCAACCAAGTATTGTCGGTAATAACACTCCAACCGGAAAGAACAAGATGTGGCTTGAGAAGGGGGCCATGTGGAGGTAGGGTAGCACTTTTCTAGGACAAACATCTTAGTTCTAGTTCCTGGAGATAAGCCCAACATAGTGCAATGCAAGGGCGGGAATGAGGCTGAGAAGCAGGCATAAACTGTAGGAGGGACTGTCCAACCCACTTCTGGAAAGAAAGAACATTCCCCATATCTGAAAGAGTGGACTGCACATGATAACTAATTTGCATAGAAAGCAAGTCATTATCTTCAGGGCAGGGAAAAACCTACCTATACAAAAAAGTATCCTCACCAAGACTGGCTGAGTGCCTCGGGACATCCCATGGGCTGGACTGACACTGGAACAAGGACTGGTGATCTCTTTTACTCTTTCATTTCTTTCCTTTACTTGTTTCGTCCTTTTCATCTTACCCTTTATCCAAAACCAACTGCCATGTGCTTATATAGTAGGTCAGGTACTAACACACCAATTTCCACGCCACCTGTGTAATTGACTAATAAAACCTTCTGAATTTTTGCAGACCCCCGCCTGTTGTTCTTTTCAAACATGAGCATCTACGAATCTTGGGTGCTTCCTTCCCATTAAGGATTGGATGTTAACCTACTAACAAAAAAGGCTGGGTTGACTAGATCACCAGCAGATTTAGTGCTGGCATTTTATTACTCCTATCCCTTAAGATGCAGGGAGGCAGAGACCTAACAAGGACTGAATAAACTGCTGGCATTCTCAAACACAACCATCTTCCTCCAAGTTCATTAGGGCAGGTTAAGCATTTACTTTAGAGGCAACAACTGCTCCTGATCCAGTCCTAACATTTGAAATTTAGCTACATCTGCACCTACTGAAATTCATAAAAGTCATCCACTTAAACATTTGCAAGCAACTGATTATTGGCATTTATTTTTCTGCACACTCCTGTTCAACCACCAGAAGTCACTGTGGCCAAGACTATGCTTTAAACAGTTCCATATAATGCTTCCACTAGTACTGAGGGCAAGATAGGCAAGGACAGACTAAGCTGCACAGCAAACTTCTCAGTCAAACTGTATGTAATTCAGTGACAGAAGAAATGAGGAACCTTCCTGTTTTCTCCTTTATGGAACATAGCAGAGAGAACTGAAAGCCTATAACTTTTACTCAAACACATTCAGCAACAGAACAGATCAGTGGCACTCCCTGAATTCCAACATTTCATTTGGCTGATAAACAGAACATAAAAGAGGATACCAGAAAAAACATGTCCCTAAGTGCCAATTCCACACGTTTTAAATCCCTCCAGGGATGGGGACTCCACCACTTCTGTGGGGAGCCCATTCCAATGCTTGACAATTTCTGTGAAGAAACTTTTCCTAATATCCCATCTAAACCTCCCTGGTGCAACTTGAAGTCCTACCCCCTCGTCCTACTGCTTGTTACTTGAGTGAAGAGACTAACGCCCCACCACATTACAATGTCATTTCAGGTAGTCATAGAGAATGCCCCTTTAAGCCTCCTTCTCTCCAGCCTAAACAGCCCCAGCTGCTCCTCCCAAGACTTGTGCTCCAGATTCTTCCCCAGCTCCGCTGCCCTTCTTTGGACACCCTCAATGTCCTTCTTGTAGTGAGAGGCCCAATCTGGACACAGGATTTGAGGTGTGGCCTCATGTGTACTCCATAGAGGGGGACAATCACTTGCCTTGTCCTGCTGGCCACACCATTTCTGATACAGGCCAGAATGCCATTGGCCTTCTTGGCCACCTGAGCACACTGCTGGCTCAGGGTCAGCCACTGTCCCCCAGCACCCCCAAGAACAACTGGCTTTACTATAAAAGATTGAGACAATGACAGCATTGATTACCTCAGCCTTGTCACTCTGTTTCCCCCCCACATTCTTTAAATAGAGCTTCTCCTTATCCCTCCTTTTGTTGCTGGTGCATTTACAGAAACAATTATGTCCCCTTTTGTATTGGAAGACTCATACGTATGTGTACTTACACTTACCATGTAGGATAAAAATAATAGTACAGTTTTAGAGAAAGGTAACATTAGATCAATTGACATTTGAAGGAAAAAAGACTAGGCTACAAGCTCACAAGCCCTCTTTAAATCTCTCTTTGCCTTTAATCCTTTAATGTAACAATGCAATCACTACTATACATCATAAATCTATAGCTCATTGCAGATAACTTAAGCAATGTTATTCAGTCATCCCAATGCAATGTTAAAAACCATGCAACAAGAAAACTCCCAGCAAACCAACCCCCTCCAACTTTTTCCATTTTTTTCACTCAAAATTTTTTATTGTCAATTGGATGAGAAAACCACATGACATAACTAATTTCTCATACTATCCTCCATCATTTACTTGTAAGTTGGCAGTATTGTGCAAAGCCTTCTAATTTGTGAAAAGAATTTACCATTTTTATGAAAGAGAAATATTAAATATTGATATAATTTATTATGCATGGAAGTATTTCACATAAGTTACATGCTTTATAAAAGTTGTGTGACAAGTTTATCCGCAGAAAGTAGGAGAAAATAAATCTGAACTCATTAAAAACAACTGAACAAAAACACCCACTCAAACTCTCCTACTATACTGTGTTACATTCCTATGAAACTAGCATCTCTGCCAAATTTAAATATTCTAAGCAGGAAGATGGTAAAGGTCAAACCTTTCTTGATTAAAGCAGTCTCTGTAAATTTTTATTCAAGACCTGCTTTCCTAGTTCTGACTTGCTTCAAAAATAAAACCCTTAAACTTTGAGACAAGTGTGCATCACTTACTCTCACAGTAGCCGAGAGTTGCACACTATTTTCTTAAATACTGTATTCACACTCCAAATCTTTTATTTGAAACCTATCTCCCCCACTTTCCTGTCTGACGTGAGTTGCTTTTGTGAGGGTTGTGTAGTTTACTAGGAAAGCAAGTTTGCTTCCTTGGTATTGAAAAACTAATCTCTTCTTTTGCAGGAACTAAAGTACATTTTTCGTATTCTGAAGGTAGTTTTTATGTTTAAATGACAGCATAGAATTTGTATCAGAAGAAATAAATTTGGACTTTTACACTTTTTATTTTTTTCAAGTCTTACCACACTTGCTGCACTGGCTTGAAGGGAGCTGATGTGTATCTCACCCTGTAGAAATCAGCTTCCTATTCCACAGCAATAATTCCTTTAAAAATGTTTCTGTACAGCCCGAGTTCAGTATTATAGCTCATTTTTAAAACAAGGAAAGGCTACTGAAATAAAATAAGCTGTAGTGGAGAGTGTAACATTTGTGGTGATATGCTCAATCATCACTGATCACAGAACAAATACTGGCAAGCCCTGTTCCCACAGCCATTTCAGCTGCTGTGTACACACTGCACCACACCAACATCTCAGCTAAAGCCACTTCCTGACACCCCAAGGCACACTAAAAGTAGTTTAGTATTACACTGCTAGTAGTACACATGCAGTTGAACTGCTACAACAGAAAACCAACCAGGATGACAAAGCTTGTCAGATAAGCAGGACAGCAGAAAGCAAAGCTGCCATTGGCAACTCTGCAGTGAGACAGCCAGCAGGAACCACTTTGGTTTGCACGTGCTACACCAAGGGCACACCAGGCACTCAGACAGACTCTCCCTCACTCTATTTCATTGCAGAAGCACGTACTCTGAAGGGAAGAAAGAGTTTCGAGGTTTGTTCCCTTAACTGAGCTCCCTACCGCTGTGTTAACAGTAAAATACCCTGATGACATCTGTTCATTTACAAAGGAAGAACATAAAAGTAGGATTCAAGTGCTGAATGAGGAATATAGGATTATTATTTTTTTATTTGAAGTTGAAGGAGCAGTCAATGTTTTTACTCATCTTCAAAGAGTGGATTTTATGCAGACATGCTAATTCCTGTACAAAACCCCCCAAAATTCTAATGAAACATATACAGGTAAGCAGGAGGATGCAAGCACAAGCCATCTGTGATAAATCATGACCTTTTGCAGATTACACAAAAGCTGTAAATAACAGATGTAGAATTTAGAGCCAAAAGATGATATGGTAAGAATCTCACGTCTCCAAGCAAAACATCAAATTGCTCTATGAATCCATCCAAGTGCTGTATGCCGAGACACAGTCTTCTGGCATTGAACACCTGAAAATGAATCTCATAAGCCTTCAATGTATGTCAAACCCCAACTCTTTACAACCACAGAAGCAAACCTTGCCAGAAAATCCATACTGAATTGAAGGTGGGAGGTACATCAAGACAGTGCCTTTGATCTCATCTAGACAATCCTTTATATGAATTGTACATAAGCTAACTACACCTCTGGTTAATAAAATTCATGGTGTTTCATTAGTAGACATGCAGTAAAGGACTCTCTTGAGATCCTTTACACAGGGAGTCACATCACTAAGTGTTGCCACAGTCACTTTAAGTCAAATGCCCTTCTATTCCTTAACTAAGTATCTTACAAGCATGATTGCTACTGTACTGCTTACTTTACACTACTCCTGATTTCTACTTTTTTCCTGCCATGTGCCTTTCCAAGAGTAGTCCAAGATTTGGAGACATTCAGCTACTGAAGGTTTTTTTGTGCTCTCATTTAATTTTTCAAAGTATAATTCTTTATAAAATTCTTCACATCAGCATAAGAGAATCTAAAATAGGCTTTATTTGCAATATGAGTTTAGGATAGACTAAGCACTTGAATTAATGGGTTTGTCAGCAAGGATGATCTGAGACATTTTTTCCCCTCCATCTTAAAAACAGCTGAAGACAGTGTATATCACTCTCATTGCTTCCCACTGGGCTTTAAAAAAAAAAATCCAAAAAGGATAAGCAAAGGTATCATACATATTCAGTTATTAAATGAACAGCAAAAAAAAAAAAAAAAAAAAGAAAAGCATTTGTGCTTCTAGGTAAACTTCAACTTCTAAATAAACTCCAAGTCAAGTTTATTTTTACATATATTTAGATTTATTTGCTATACATCACTGTGAGCTTATAGTAGTTAAAATCCATTACAGGATTTTTTTTGTTGTTGTTGTAATAATCAGTTGTAACTCCACAAAGACAATAATACTGCTGTGGAAGACCAAAGGGGAGAAAAGCCATTTCAATTTATTTACAGTTCCTTATTTTGTAAACATTTACTCTACACATTGTACTAAGTTCTAATAAGGATAAAGAGCTATACATAGACAGGAAACAAAGCCCTGTTTTTCTATTCATATTGAGCATTAGCATATTATAGATGAAACATCTGCCCTTTCTCATTACCATAGCAGTAAGCTGTCTTCAAATAAGTTGGGTTTTTTTTAACTTTCCAGAGATGTAAATATTTTAATATACAACTACATCTACTTAAGCCAACCCATTTGGCTTTTATTCCATTTCTAGAATAATTTAAAGTGCTATAAGCAACCTGTCAATCAACACTTTTCTATAATAACAAAACTACTTTAAACATTAATTTACAAGATAATATACAATGTTTATCTGAAATAGCTGAAATTTCAGCACAAAATCAGTCACTGTCACACTTAACAGCAATTTTTTTGTTCTTTTTTGTTTTGTTTTTTTTGCAGAACATAGAATAAAAGCTTTGAAACAAACAGTTTTCTTGAGCTGTTATTGCCACATTGGCTTATCAATTTTCCTACAAAAGTGGACAAGAGCTACTGGAACTGTATTCTAGCCTGTCATTTTTCTTTTGAGGTCACATGACAGTAAGTTTGCATATTCCACGAGTCTACTGAATTACAATATTGTCTACCTATAATACATTGTCATTTTAATCAGAGCTGGTGCTAATTGTAAATTTACAACATAGACCCACTCAAAAACATCACAAATATTTTTTTCTTTGGACAGGAATAAGCTATATTCTTGGAGCTGATGTGCTACACGGCTACAACAGTATAACAGTATATATCTGACACTTTATGTTGAAGAAAGATGCATCTGCTTCTGTACTTTTAATGCCCTACTATAGCTACAAATTATTCACTGAGTTTTTCTTGCTTTAGCCTTTTAATTTCGTGGAACTATCATATTCTTACATTCTCTTGCCATTTTATAAGTCCTTGCCACGTAGCTCAGTATTGTCAGCATTTGTCCCAAACCTGCAGATCATTAACAGCATGTGCAAAACACTCTTTAAACACAATCAGCATGCAGCTAGAACACATATTAACTGACTTGTTCCTAAACATGAACAATAAACAAGACGAGTGGCACTGTTGACTTTGGATATCTTCTAACTTCACCATGTGTGTACTGGGATGTGTTAAGAAGGAATGCTCAGTTTCTCATCCATTTGTGGCACCACATGAATAACCCATTGTTGGCCCGGACCAATCTCTGCAGTGCTGCTGCCAAAGACCCACACGCAGCTTTCTTAAGAGGTTCAGAGAGGGCAACTTCATTCATAGACATAATTTGAATACAAAAATAATAACCTATATTCAGTGAAGCAGCCCCCTAGCAGGATTGCAGAAAGATGTGTGTGGGAAACCTGGGAGGCAACTGTAATATGGATAAGAATTTTATAGACTTGAAGGCTCAAAGTAACTAATGTTAATTTTTAGTCTGCACGGCCAATATTTTGTAAAGTTGTCTACAGCTTAGAAAAAGTATGACAGTATATTACAGATGTGAGAGTGTGAAAAAAGTCTGCTATTTAAAAATAATAAACTAATGGCCACACTGAAAACTTTGAAAAAAAATCAGAAGTAAAATGCATTATATTGCTCCTAGGGATTTTTAAGCTGCACTGATTCATGTCAGGTTTGGGACAATAACCTGTAGAAATAGTTAAATACTCATTCAAAAGCCCATATTTCTATGTCTTGAATAATGAAGTCTTCTCGCTTAGAAAGTGTGTGATTCCCAAATGTTTTACATGAATGACTTCTTCCATGGTAGAGATCACCATCGAGCCAAAGAGCAAACTCTCCTCTGCAAGACAGACAGTGTAGTTAACAAAGACTGAGGGAGAAAGCATTAAATCTATCAATACAATTTTCATTCAAAATTCAGGAATAAGAAGGAATTAAAGAAATAGTTCTTAACACAAGTACCTAATTGCTGTGGACAAATTTGTAGCTCCAAAACTTTGGGGTTTTTTTTCCACTCTTTATTCATTTAGGAATATCCTTTTTCAGATATTCTGAAATAAAATGCTACCTAGAATTCCTCAGATTTCAGCCTCTTCCATTTTTATTAAGATAACATAATAGTACTGTTATTATATCAGAGAATGCTGATCAAAAAAAAAAAGGAAACATCCCAGAAACTTATGCACTTTGTGAGGGTGGAGTGGGAAACGGGGTGAGATTGTATAATTTTTGAAGACACTGGCATGTACTGGGACAGTTCAGTTTCAATTTTGGCCTCTTCTAGTGACATGTAATTTTCACATTTATATACTTTCAGAATCACAGTATCTTGTGTCCATTCTGCATAGAGCAAGACACACACACATGCAAGTTGACCATGGAAGGCATCATAACCTTGCAGAGCTGAAACTTTACACCACGCTATGCTTAAGACAAACCTTCCTGTTTAAGTTTCTTCAACATCAGAAGCTGAACACCTGACAAACTAAAGCTTTCCTGGCTGGTAACTGTTGAGTCTTGAGCTATCAAACCGAAGTAAATTCCAATTTTTCTCCTCAAAAGGTGTGTAAAAAAGCACTTTTAACAGACTAACTATAACTTACCCTCCTCCACCAAAAGCAAGGGAGTCCATGTCTCCTTTAATGAAGAACATGTTGTCTCCTGTCCATTTGAAAACCTAGAAAAAACCCAAAAGCCAAAACAGACTAGCAAGTAAAGATACCTGAACTTTTTGTTTAGGTGGAAGGGAAACCAAATATCAGTAAAGAGACTATGGGTGGCTAGAGGCTAGTTTAATGAAGTTATCAAGCTTACATAGAAAATTCAGGGAACAGATATTTGCAGATAAAAATTCTTAGGTTTTACACTAATTAAAATAGGACCATTCCAAACAGGTCATCTTTGAGCACTGAAACTTCTACAGAATGAAAAATACCAAGAAACCATGCTTAAGTTAGATGATATGCCCTTTAAAAGGATGCAGTTTGCTAATTTTCAGACAGACAGCTGGAAGAATTTAGAAGAGCAGAAAAGTCTTCAGTACAATGAAAGAGTCAGGTTGAGCATGTTTTCACTATGCAAACACTAGCAATTTACTTTGTCCATAAGGGACAAACTAGTATGATGACTTTTTTTTGCCAACCCATAGTATTTTTCATATTTACTGTTAGATTTATTCTGTAAGTATTTTAGGATAATGCACATGGCAGGAGAGAAGGAGAGCAAGAGCACACGAAGTTATTACTACTTACCTCAAAATCTGGAGAAAAAGTGAACATAAATGTCTCCCCAGTGCCATAAAAGCCATCACTCACTTTAAACGGTTCAGATGCTAGTGCACCAAAAACCTGTAGCAAAAACACATAAGAGCAAGAGAAACTTCAGAGAAATTACACACCATATGAGAATCTCTAATAATAGTAAGATAAGCAAATTAGATTGTAAATGTTGCCAGTTTTGAAATTACAACAGCATGAGCCTCACACTGTTATCATGGATCTGAGTGCATCGAGATATGGTACAGTGCTTTGTGGTACAATAAAAAGGTAAGAGGACTTTCTCAATAAACAGTGAACAGAGCAAGAAAAACCCCCACACTCTAATGGATAAAAACTAAACTCAGAAGACTCTCAGAAAGAATGTATACATATTTAAAATTTCAGATCAAAAGGTCCTGTTCTGTCTTACATAGCTCCTATTTCACTTCAACTAGGCTATTTTCAGCAAGTTCCCAGCTGTAACAGAGTTATTTCTCATGTAATTTATTCATTCCAATCCAAGTAACAGGTAAGCACTGGTTACCTTGTCTTACAACAGAGACAGATTTTAACAGGATGACAGGATGCCATCCAGAGAGACCTGGACAAACTTGAGAACTAGGCCTATGTGAACCTCATGAAGTTCAACAAGTTCAAGTGAAAGGTCCTGTACCTGGGTCAGGGCAACCCCAAACTTAAGTACAGACTTGGAGATGAACTTACTTGAGAGCAGCCCTGCAGCAAACAACTTTCATCTTGAGGATGAAAGGCTGGACATAAGTCAGCATGTGCTCACACTTTGTTGAATTCAAGCATTAATCTCTTGCAATAAACTCTTAGTTTTTAAGAAGTATAGACAACAGCAAACAATTAATTTGATGCAGGTATTTGATGTACTGTACATTTTAGAAGCCACTGCTAAGACTTCATTGTTACAGACCAGACAAAAGGTAGGACTTACATACCAAACTTCCTTAAAGTCACAGCACTTACAGAAGCTTCTTCACATTATTACTAGTACTTGATTTCTTTATATTATCCTTTTTAAGAACAAAATACCACTATGCTGACAAGTTCCTTGTCACAACACAAAATTGTTCCTTTACTTCAATTAAGAGAATTACCTTTGAGTATACATTTGATCAATATTTATACTCAAAAAATATGATTCTCTGGAAGAATTTTTAAACTTACTTGACAAGGTGATGAAGTAAAGTATCACAGTCAGCTAAAGGTGCTCACATTTCAAAGACCTGTATCAGTTTCAGATGCACTACTAAACAGCAAATTCATTCTGAAATTTTGAAGATCCATGAACTAAAGTACAAGTTTCTGTACCCTTGTTTTAATGCAAGGTCACAGGAAAACAAACCCAACAACTTTGTTTTTTTCAGAGACATTTATTTCATTTAACATCTAGAATCAAACACAGGCAAGATATTTCTCTAATATCCCATAGTCTCAATGTCAAGAACAGGTTTAAGAGAGAAAGAAACTATTATATTCTTGCTTTCTGGAGAAATCAGACCAAAATAAATGAATTGTTTATTTTCCCATTAGTTTCCAGAAGGTTTTTTTTTCCCTTTTTTTCCATTCTGTGTTTTTTTACATAAGGTAGGCTTGAGATGAGTCTCCAGTGTTATCAAGACCTACAGCTTTTCTCTTTAACTTTTCTCTGTCAAATATTTTCCCAGCCTTATTCTCTCTCCCCTGTTCAGCTGGGAAGGGGAGCGATAGAGCAACTTGGTGGGCACCTGGCATCCAGGCAAGGTCAGCCTTATATGACCTTATACTATGCTTACTGCATGCAGATAATGGAACTTAAATAGAACATCTTTTAGCATAAAAATCCATATTAAATTCAAATTAAGAAAGTTTGATCAATGAACATAAAATCAGCTACTGAAATAAGTAAAATTCCATGTTTAAATAACTACATGAATGTTTTCCAGCAATGGGAAGTCACTGAACCCTTTGAATTATTTCTTAGTCCTCATCTGAGTCTCTGCGCCCTAACTTCTTTTAACAGCTCAAGTCGTTCTTCAAATAGCTCTGCAGCAGCTATGGCAGCTAAGCTACATTCAGGTAGTTAAGACATGTCTTACTTCAGATCAATACCCTCAGGGCTGACACTACATCTAGTAAGTAAGAATAAGTAAAAAAGATAAAATAAATACAATGTTTCATTAACAATCGATATTCCTTGAGAGGAATTAACCTTCCATTAAAATAACAGTTTAGGTGTGGCACAACTCTCAGTTCAGCCTCTACACAGATATGAACTTTTCACACAACACTTATGCTGATGTTTGTCTTTGATCATCTCAGGCCTGTTATTTGTATAATCAGTAAAACACAAAACTAGTACATTCTAAATATAGAGAAAACCTTGCATACTTTACTCAAGAGACTCTGAAGCTTTATTTCTAATTACAGAATAAACTAAGCTATAAAGAACCTCAGATGGTCTCTCATAGTTTTCTACTCAATGGAGGACTGATTCTAAAGCTATAATTAGGCTGATTCAGTCTTGGCCAGTTCAACTTTGAGTACCTTCAGGAATCAGGACTCGACACCCTCTCTATATGCTTCAAACTGAGTCTTGAGAGATCACACTGTTGCTGTAAGTAACAACAAAAGATCAGACTTGGCAGAAAAAGAGCAATTTGCTTCCCATGAGTTATTTTAGTTCTTGAGAAGAGATGTTCATAGGATTTCTCTGAGATCAGATTGTTCTGGCTACTTATTAGGGTGGATAACTAAAATTCCCAAGCTCTAGGCTCCATGTCTGACACTTCTGCAGTGTATACAATAAAATCTCAAGAACTTATTATAAAACCAGACAGTCCTTGGGGTGGTTAACTGCATTAATTCCACTTCTAAACCACCACTTGTTTAGTGACTCATGTTCAGGAATTAATTGTCAATTTCTTTTTAAACGGCTGTCAGGGTAGGCACCAGACCTCAGTGTCTTCACTAACAGAAGCACATACCAATAGACAGACAGTCCATAACAACTCTAATGAGGTATCTATAGATTTCATGGACACCTTTATTAGAGGATCTCCAAGAATTGACTGGAGCAGGCAATTTAGGTGGCTTTAGATTCTAAATTCCAACTAGGGAATGTTCAGCTTTTAAACAGATAAAGCTTTAACTGGTGAAAGTTCAGTGTTCTGGCTAGATTTTTTTTTTTTTGAACAGCTGTTTAAGTAAAATTGTGAATAGATTTGAAAAGTAATCAAGACTGGAGAAGATTCTGGAGCATAGGGCAAGGCTTAGCAGCCTTTAATGAGACATAATAAGACGAGTTACAAAGTACACTTGCTCTTACTTAACCTATTATCAACATAAGAAAAAAGGGAATTTTCATAAACAAAGAACAGTGCCTCAGAGGAAGCAGTCTAGGAAATAAATTAATTCTAGTTTAAAAGAAAAGTACCTCAACCAAGAATATGACAAAACCAGTATCTTTCATTAACACAGAAGCCACAAAGTGGGCAGAACAAAGAATGCTAAAGAGGATTGATGAGGTAAGCTCAGCAAATGTCAAGAAACTATCTTGTCATAATTCTGTCATTCTTCAAAAAGGCTGAATCTCATTTGGGATCTTCTATGAACTAGATAGCTTGGAAAAAGAGTTGGTGATCTTGGAGCATAGGATATGAATAAACACCTCTTCTCTTAAAATACATTCTGGCAGAGAATAATAGTATTTATGTTAGCATACTGCTAGTGAAATATTTCTGGATAAATTCTCTTATAAAAAAATACTCAGATTCTTTTTCAGTCATGGAAAGCAGTTTTATAGGACTACCTGTGAGAAAGATACAAGATATTAAAGATAAATTGATGTCTTTCAAAAAATCTTAGAAAAATTAATTATCCTAATTACTACCAAAGGGTAGTAATGCTGCCAGTATCATATTCTTCATGATTGTAGATCCTTACATGAAGAGGAGAAAGACTATGCTGAATTGATAGGTTTTGAACAGAAAGATAGCATAAATTTATTTTCTGCCATCAAACGCAAACACACTTTGCAATATTATCACGAGACAAAACTACCGAAAACACCACTCTCACTACACTGTCAAAGGAACAAGCATGTAAAAGTTGTCTAAAAGTTGCTTCTGTAGCATATACTGCTTATTAAACAGACATGGATTTCCCCCACTCCTGAGTGCAACCGAGGTAAAATTCAGCACACACTTTGAAATGTAAGGTCAGTGGCTACTTGACCCAAAAGTCCAAGGAATACTTTCATACACATTCCTAGGTATGAGACTGTAAGAAGAGATTCATCAAGGTTTGTTTCACAAAAAAAAGTTATGACATGTCCATAAACTCCTTGTTCCAACTGGGCAGTCACTTTTTGAACATGCAAGCTGAGACACTCATATATAGAAGATAATATGAATACTTTCAGCAACAGAGCACTAGTACATAGGGGTGGAAAGACATCCCTATCAGACAAGGGACATTTTCTTTCTGGGCCAGATAATCAGGTACTAGGAAGCAAGTATCTCACTAACTTATCTTAAGAAGCTAAATAAGGGAATTGGAGAAATTACCCAAGTACATTTAAGAGGCTGATGAGTCTGTTGAGACATGTCAAGTTTATTCAATAGTTTTTATCTTCAAGATTAAAAAGAAAATGAAGAAAAAGCTACTTTTTAAAGAACTTCTGGGAAAGAGCAGAAAGAGAGCTTTCTGCTCTACTAGCAGAAATTTAGAAGGGATTTTTCTTTTTAAGGGACCCCTGAGGCAGGAAACAAGGAGAAAATGAAGTTGTGACGAATAAGCAAACATACCCTTCATTTACAGTTTTCAGACCCCCTGAATGACATGAGCCCATGCTTCCTGAAAATAAAAACAGTGGTTACCAAACTGGGACAGATAAGTGCTACAGATTTTACAGTGGTTCTGTCAACTTTTCATGACAACAGTAACTTGCTTCCATGAGAGATCACAGAAGTTTCAGAGAAAGAATCAAAAAGTCTCATACTGCCTGCAGTATTCACCTGTTATTAGAATACTTAAGAGGGGATGTTTGCTACTCAAATGGTGAGATGTGAGCCACTTTCTGAAATTCATACCCCAGTCAAAGGAAAACAGAGCACAACTACAGAGACTCAAGGAACAAAAACTAATAACATAACAAAGATACTACAGTCCTTGAAAGGGAGAGAGATGTTGGCTGCAGTCACAGAACGTACCAAGAAGCACTGGCCACAGCTAGCCACATTCCAACTCAACAAGATCTTCTGGCATAAGAAAGTTTTAGAGACTGCATTTCTTGTGCCTTAAGTGCATTAAAAAAAATTAAAATTAAATTGTTTAACTGGGTATTACAAGACTCATGCATTACAACAGTGAACTTTTATCACTGAAGTATTTCCTAGACACATAGTATTGCTTAACAGAGGATTGCTTAACAGTGAAACATTTCTAAGGAAAAAAACCTGCTTGATATACACAATTTTATCTCCCATGATGGACTTAAGCATCAGCTATTCCTTTGTACTCCTCAAACATTTTTCTTGATCAGCCCCTCTCCTTCCACACAAACATTTTCCTACCTGTCCATCACTGTCTTTGATAACCAACAGCACAGGTGTGTCTAATCCCATCATTGTTCGATACAAAGTCTTCAAGCTCATGCCATGCTTCGCAGTACTGTAGACAAGAGTCCATGGATAGCCAATAGTCCGTGGTGGAAGAGACTTTGTGAGCTATTAACAAAAAAATGATCACCCTTTATTTAACATACGCTTTACATTTAAGAATGTATTACATGTAAATGAAAGCAGATTCTGTACTTCTGAACTAGCTTTTAAGGTCACTTATAAGTAAGACTAAACCTGAAGTTTCACATGTGTATTTTCTACTTTTGGTTACTCACACAAGTTTCTTTTCCTACATATACCAGTGACCTGCAGAAGAATCATTTATCAAGTAAAGAACATGTCTTTGTTAAGGTTTCTAAAAGGATTATCCAAGGACAGTAAAAGTACAATTATTGTTGCATAACAATACTGCATGTCCCATCAATGTCTCAGCATTGGGTTACTGGATCACTTAAGTCAGCAGCTGAAGGGTAAGTGTTACTTGCTGTCCTGTTCCCATGCCTTTTAATTCAAAACTCATTACAAATGTTTTAAATGAGATGACTTTGGACTGGACAGCAAAAACTGCAGTGAAAGCCGTGATGTTTTCAAGGAAGAATGCAAGAGGGGCAAAGACACAGGCAAGAAGCGTCATGGTGTATTGAAAGTTAGGATTTAAAAAAAAGGGAGTATTTTAGCTATGAATCATGCTCTGCTTAAACACTTTGACAAGCACACGTCAGATGGGATGCACCCAAGGAAACAGACAGAGCTGGCAGAAGGGCTCACTGATCCATTTCCTATCATTTGCCCAGTAGTCCAGGCTAACTGGGGAGGTCCCACTTCGCAAGTGTGGTGCCCATTTACAAGACAGGACATAAGGAAGATCCCTACAGGATCTACTACAGGCCTGTCAGTCTGACCTTGGTGCCTGGGAAGGTCATGGAACAGATCATCTTGAGTGCCATCACACAGCATGTGCAAGACAACTAGAGATCAGGCCCAGACAGCGTGGGTTTGTGAAAAGCAGGTCCTGCTTGACCAACCTGATGATCTTCTGTGACAAGGTGACCTGCTTGGTGGATGAGGGAAAGGCTGTAGATGTTGTCTACATAGACTTTAGTAAACCCTTTCACACCATTTCCCACAGCATTCTCCTGGAAAAACTGACTGCTTATGGCTTAGACAGGTGCCCTTTTCACTGGGTAAGAAAATGGCTGGATGGCCAGGCCCAGAGAATGGTGGTGAATGGAGTCAAATCCAGTTGGTGGCTGGTCATTAGTGGTGTTCCCCAGGACTCTGCATTGCAGCCAGTCCTGTTTAGTATCTTTATCAATGATGCGGATAACAGGACTGAGTGCATCCTCAGTTTGCAAATGACAAGCTGGCAGGAGTGTTGATCTGCTGGAGAGTAGGAAGGATCTGTAGAGGGATCTGGACAGGCTGGACTGTTGGACCGAGGCCAACAGTGTAAGGTTCAAAAACGCAAAGTGCTGGGTTCCTGCACTTGGCTCACAACCACCCCATGCAATGCTAAAGGCTAGGGAGAGAGTGGTTGGAAGGCAGCCCAGAGGAGAAGGACCTGAGGGTGCTGTTTGACCCATGGCTGAGCATGAGGCAGTAGTGTGCCCAGGTGGCCAAGAATGGCATCCTGATATGGCCCCCCGGGCACTGGTGAGGCTGCAGCTTGAGTACCACGTGCTGTTCTGGGTCCCTCACTGCAAGAAAAACATTGAGGTGCTATAGTGTGTCCAAAGAAGGGCAGTGAAGCTGATGAAGTATCTGGAACACAAGTCTTATGAGAGGACTGAGGGACTTGGGGTTGTTCAGCCTGGAGAAAAGAAGGCCAAGAGGGAACTCATCACTCTACAACTCTAACCACCTGAAAGTAGATTGTAGAGAGGTGGCACCTGGTCTTTTCCCTCAGGTAACAAGTAAAAGGACAAGAGAAAATGTCCTCAAAGTTGTGCCATCAGAGGTCTGATCTTAGGAAAGACTTCTTCAGTGAAAGGGTTGTCAAGCATTGGAATAGGCTGCCCAGGGAAGTGGCTGGGAGATATTTAAAGGATGCTTAACATGTGGCACTTTGGGACATGGTTTAGTGGTCCACTTAAGCGTGCTGGGTTAATAGTTAGACTCAGTGATCTTAACATCTTTTCTAACATACACAATTTATTTTCTTCTATTTAACATCATACAAGGTGTTTCTACTGGTGTGTTTTACACTACAGTCATACAATTTGTGATACATTAACGTACAGGAGTAAAAAAAATGACATATCTAAGTTCATACCTTTTCAATTTGTTCTGGCTGTAGTAATTCACTCGGATCGCTAAGATTTGGCCGGAATGCTTCAGGCTCCAGGTCTGTTTTGATATTTGTTACCTGTTTTGAATTGATATCTTCTCTTGTTGTTATCTACAAAAAGAACAGCAAGAAAGTAAGTATTTGCCATTCTATTAGCAGGAAAGATAAACTTTACAGGTTTAAAATCATGCAGTTATCAAGTTTGTTAGGCAAGTCCTTCAAAAGTTAAGAAATCCGATAGGTTTGATCTGACCAAGACTGTCACTGCTTCCAATAGCAAGCCAGTACACAACTATACACCAATAATACCAGACACCTACTGAGAAAAAAGCTATGGTTTTATGCTAAAACAACAAAACAAACAGTTCCCATACACAGTTGAAGGGCTTCAAATGCTTTTCAGAAGTTACCTTATAAAGTTCTTGCATTTTAATACTAACATAGCATTCTAAATGTAATTAAAAAAAAACAGAAAAGGAATTAAAGCTTCAAAACTGACATTTTCTCAATAGCTTCTGAATCAATACTCTTTCAGAGTACTTGTATGCAGTAGACATATGGAGAAACTGCCGTTATGTATTTTGAGCAAACCATTTGAATGGAGCCTTCAAAGTATTGCTGCTCCATAAACTGATCTGCCAGAGCACTTATGGGAATCAAAGAAGGAAGAATTGAGAGGGTGGGGAAGGGAAAGCAGCAATAAAACTTAAGCTGCATAGTGAGCTTTGAGGTCTGGCAAAGATGCACTATGCACAAGGGTCCTGTAGTAGTTTAAAATACCTGACCTATACATCTGCCCTACTGAGTTGCTGTAGATACCATTCAGTGGAGGCGGCAGAAGGCCATAAAATTCCTCATCAGATATAGTTCACAACAGCTTCTTACCCCAGCTGACATCACTGGCACTTTCAAATTAAAGTGCCACGTCTTGATAACTAGAATAGCTGAGATCCAAACAGGTTTCCTTCTATCCTGCTGCAGGGATATTTAAACCTTGTTACAGATAGTGAAATCTGACAGAGGAGTAGGACAAAGTGAAGAATTTAACAAGATAAGCCACTGCAGCAAGACTTATTAAAACATTGAGAGATTTGCTAAAGAAAAAAAGAAATCTTAACAACAATTAGTGCATCTGAACAATTTATCGGCCTAAACAAAGTTTCACTGAAAGCCAGACTGTCCAAATTAAAGCCTGCATCCTGAAAATTTCAAGAAAATACCTGCCAAAACCACCTGCCAACTCCAGTTTGCCACATCCTTCATACTCTAAACATACAGGACACACCTACAGTATTTCACAATATCACCATGGTAAACTTTGCCAAGCTTTTGTGAACTTGCCTAGTTAAGAAAAGAGCCAAATCAAAGAAAACTCTGAAATACAGACAGGAATGTTTAAACAAATACAGCCACCTGAGCCAAAAAAAAGAATACCCCTTTCCTTTCTCTCAATAACTATAAAAAGAATTGCTAACACAAACTCCTGTTACTTAAAAATAGGCTTATAAGTCAAAATACCCAACTATATTCATACAACAACTGAATTACAGTATCAATTCCTAACTCAAGAAAAGGTGCACTAAAAGTATCACGCAAGCAATAAGGTCATGCCTTTCTTTTTTCAATGGAAGGTAACAAACATTTCCAATGTAACCTACACAATTATCCATATAGCTTCATGTGCAAAAAGATGACCTACATGCTGCATTATAGAGTGGTATCTCTAAAATGTTATTTCACAGTCCAAATCTCTTCCATCTTAAAAGTCTTTCATCCATCATATACTACTGCTTCAACTCCAGACAAGTTCAGCATTGTTCACCTGTACAACACAAAAACTTATTCCCTTTGTTATTCTTTAATTCTGATAAAAGGCCACCATGCAAAAAAAAAAAAACCATGAATAATTTGTCCTCAATTGGCATGGGGGAATCATGGGGTTTCCATTCAGTTTTTTTTGTTTGGGTGTTTTTGTGTTTGTTTAGTTTTTTGTGGGTTTTTTTGATTTTTTTTTCCTTTTTTGCCATTATTATAGTAAAGCACTTTTCTTTGAGGAAGAACACTCCTTTGTAGAACCAGTCAAGGAGTGTCTGTTCAAAAGCATCTGTTTGACAGAAAGCAGTGTAGCTTCAAAACTTACAGTTTTATTTCCCACCAAACTTTGACAGAACAGGCTGACCTATAGTCAGATTCCAGGGGCTTCCAAGATTAGTAACTGCCATGCAGACTCCAACATAGTTGGGACCACAACTCTCAAATGGCCTCAGAGCAGGCAGTTTATAGGCTGCAACCCATCCCATCAGATTTTTCCAGCCCAAATCTCAAGCTTGGGCATTCTAGGTGAAAGATATTTGGGGAGGAGCTCTTGTACTTTCAGGATATTAATACAGGGATTCTCCATCACCTCTTGTCAAGAATAGAATAGTTCTGTTTTCAAGAGGGAATTTCCTTTTTTCTAAATTTCTGATTTTCCTATATAAGTAGAAGTGCAGCTTTTTGGTTCATGGTTTATGCTCATTATTGATCTCTGTAACTGTACTACTTACAAAACATTTTAAGGCAATAATTACCAATTATTAAATCAACAGAAGTAACAGAGCTAATAGAATGTTTTCTTATGTGCAATTACATCATAGGTTAAAAAAAAGCCAAGATCACAGAAAAAAAAAAACAGAACAAAACTTTTTACAGTTTCAGCGGGCAATTTCTACAGGAAAACTAAGTACTCAGTGCTTCTAAGGAGGTCTAAGCTATGCTTTACATTAGTAAGTTCGATGTTAGTTGCTGTGTACATCGTACAATTTTATAACTGTCAAAAAACTAAGAAACACCTAAAGAGAATGCAAATAATAGTTTCAGTTCATATCCACAGACCTTTGAAAATCCAAACTGCTTTCCAAGTATCATTTTGTGTGTGCATATGACCTTTGCCATGCTGAATTGCCTCAGTTACCTGCTTTTATAATAGGAAAAATACTTACCTATTCCACAGAAGTTGTGAAGCTTCATACTTGCCAAGTACTGTGAGATTCTTGATGAAAGATTCCTACATAAAATTAAACACCCATGCAACAAGGTTTTGGATTCTTTACCTGTTTTGCATTCTTTTTAGGAAAGCTTCTATCTAACACAACACACCATTCTAAAGTGGAAGTTAAAACACAACACTGCAAGTCAAGCAGTACTGAGAACAAATTTTCAAATTCTAACAGAAAATTCCTGTGTGAAAAAAGGTGGAAGTAGTAATTCCATCATAAAATTACTGATTCCATCATAGCATTGCACAATTAAATACACCCAAACCAAAGGAATTTTCTGCTGGATCCTTGTAGTGCTGTAGACAAGACAAACCCACTGAGTGCGGGACTTGCCCTGATCCAAGACACTACAAAGAAAGATGTTTTAGTATCTGGAGATGGGGTTTAAACTACTGAAGAGGGCACCTGGAGACGTCTGCAGAGTGTGCGCAGTTCTTCGCTATTTAGAGCATCGATCCTGCGGTGATACTCAGCCACTGACACTACCTGAATATGGAGACAGGAAGACAATAATTCCACTGACAGTTGAAGAAAGTAAAAAGGTATGAAAGAAAAAATTGGAGGAGAATAATGGAGGGAAAATGTGCAATGACAACAAACAAACAAGAAGGCCTAAAAGATGTTTGTTTCTGCAAGGACAATGCACGTGTAGGTGATTTCAGACATATGAGTACACACAGCAAGATTACAAAATAAACACTGAGGGCACTAGCAGTTAGATACATCTCACTGCTCTAAGACAAATACGGAACTGATAGAGGAGTGCACAAAGTTACCAAAATCAGGATGCTAAATTAAAAGTCAACCTGAGTTGCATGCCTTAACCCAAACTCTTCAGCCCAAAGTCCTCTCAGACATTCTTTACGCCCAGATTAATGAACCCCGTGAACCTGGTTTGCTCTCCTTGATGAAGACTAGAAGCAAATCTCAGGCTTCTCAGCAAGTTCTGACTCTTCTATCTGGCAGTGAAGACACAGTTAAAGACAATGTAGCAGGACTACAGTTCAATAATACCCCAGCACCACCTCGCAATATCTTTATCCTGGACTTTCTATTCCCCTCCAAAGCTTCAGGAGTTGCTCATCTGTCAACACATTCACTCCAAATGGCATCTCCACTTTGGCAGGAGGTGTATACCCAGAAAGTCTTCAGTCAGAAAGCTCTAGAACATGCTGCTCTGGTGCAACAAGCTGGCTAAAGGACTACAACAGTCATTTTGATGTAACTAGAGCAAATAATGTGATTTTGAGAACAACTCAAAATCATCATTTGTATGAAAGCATCTTAAAACAGCTGGTGGAGAGATTAAATGGATGTCCCATGTAGTAAGAGTGTATTAAAAACTTCTAGAGCCTACCACAGTGCAAAGGAAGACAACCACAAGTCCAGCAGCTCCCCATCTACCTGCCCCTACTACAAGGAGTTTGGCCAGATACTCGCCACTGTCCTGAGTACAGAGCCCACAGTCACGCATGACTGGCTCTTGAGCAGCGATGGTTCACTCTACCCCATGCAACTGCAAGGCAAGGAAAAAGGAATACTTGTGACACCCAGTTGTATTACTGAATAATCTGCAATTACTAGCACTCAATTTATTTCCATAATTTTTCTACTTTTATCTTAAAAAAGATCAGGAAAATTGTTGTAAATGGTAGTGGTTTGTGCATTCCCAAAGCAGCTATATTCAAAGCTTTAACAATATTCCACTGAAACATATGTGACAGCGTAGTTCTATTCTTTTTCTTTTGCTATGACAGTTCTTTGCAAATTACATTGTTCCACCAACAACTTATGAATGTAAGCCTGAAAAGCAGTAGTAATGTGAGGATCCTTTAGCCTTGTTGTTTCTTGAAGCTCAGCCTGCACCACATGCAAGGCAGTAGTTAACTTACTATGAGCCATAAACATGTGGTTACTTAAAGATTCTTGAAAAACAAAAAATCTCAAAATCCCTGACACCATTATATAGTTGCTGTTTCACACAGTGGAATGTAGGCAAGCTCTGTAGGCTTTGCCTTTGACCTGTCAACTGCATACTCAGTCACCATCCTGCATCCGGGAACTGCTTATGAACTCTTTTGCTCAGTGACTGAGGTGTGACAGACCTTTTCATATGCCAGGGGAGTGCCTCATATTTCCTGCTTGAGAAACAAATACCCTATCCAGTGTACAATACAATAGCTTTCTGGCATACTGAACCTGTTGCACACTCACATTCCATCTGTTTCAAGAACAAAAGCCTGCATAATGGAAGACCATTGGTATGCAATCACAATCATCATACATATCATGTCACAGAATGTCAAACTAGCCACAGAAAAATTACAAGAGAGGAATCCACCCTCTCAAAGCCAGTACATATTTTCAGTACACAGTCCATACTAAATTATGTGAGTAAACCACAAGAAACTGTTTCAAGGTTATCCACTCCTCACTGAACAAGGTTTTGAGTACCTTAAGATACCTCAAAAGGTCAGATACTGTACCTGGCTTTCTATAGAATGCCTACAGTTTAGGTCAACATGCTTTATTTTTGCTTTGCAGTGGACAAGATTATGTACTTCATGATTAAAATAAGTACAGAATATTAAAGTCATTATGTCTAAGCTTACTAGAAACTACCTTCTACAACTTCATTCAAGAACTGGTTGAGATACATCTTGAAAACAACCAGCATTTTGTCCCTGCCAGGCTTGACAGCACCATTTTGAAGTGTTAATAGCGACATTAGAAGTTTATTCTCTTTTATAATCTGGTTTAATTCATAATCTGCTTATGCTGTTTCCTCTTCCATCACGATTTCTTCATGTTCCTTCCTTATAGTCATCTTAATCTTCTATTCTACTTCACCAAGCTAAAGAAAATTGTTTTCTCCCCTCTCCTCTCTCACCTCCAGTCCCCATCAGTTGCCTGTTCTGATCATTCCAGGAGCTTTCACACCTCCTTCTACTTTGAACTTTCATTCTCAAACACAGAACTTAGTTTTTCATACAGTATTAGATTAACTGGAAAGTGAGGTATTTCATCCATAAAAAACAAATTCAGATTCATATTCATCATGTTGGAGTGTGGTTTTCAGTACGAAATGTTTCTAAGTAATGACATTCTTTCATTTTTGGCCAGGTAGAATGGGATGCCATTTACCTGTATTTCACCATGGCTTTTTTTGATTATTTTCTATAGTACCCTTGCAATCAAACCAGTTACCTACAAAATGTGTGAAGAACAAAGCTGAAAAACCAGTTGGACCACTGGGCCCAAAGGGTTGATATTTATCAGTGGTTAAGAACTGGAACAGGTTTGTTTCTCAGGGAGGCTGCAGTATCTCTACCCTTGGAGGCTTTCAAAATTTGACTGGGCCAGGTCCAGAGCCAACTTTGACAAGTTCTTACAATTAAGTCCTTAAAGTATAGAACAAAGCTTTCTAAATTCTAATATAGTTCATATCTTTATAAGTAAATTGCCAAATTGCCTAAAATTGTAGCAATCTAAGTATTGTGCCCAGGAATAAAAGGCAGGCCTACCCTATTTGAGTTTGCTATGTGCTTTATTTATTGCACTCTCTTTACTATGCTGTATCAGCATCCAGTTTCCTTGACATCCAAAGCTACTTTTTGAGGATCAGGAAGTGTTCCTGAAGTACCAACCCTTTGCTCTCTTTCTAGTCATGTTCTCTTTAAAAAGAATGCAGGAGGAGAGAAAACCAGCTAAACCTCTTGTGGTTAACCTGGCTGGAATATACCAAAACAAATAATGTGTACAGTCAGGATATTAGTCTGCTTAGGGCAAAAAGGGTTCTGCTGAGGCACTTGAAACTGTCTACCACGGGACAATTCCAAGTTTGAAAAGACATGGAGTATATCCTTAGAGATCTAATACTATCTGCTCTATTCAGAACAGCAGCATCGATGAGAAAACATGGGATGAGTCCTATGACTCATGCCATGACTCTTTCAGTTGGACTCCCCACACCATCTACATGTGAGTTAACCACCTAGCAGAACACACAATAGTTTTATTATTTAATGCATTAAGTCAAATTGAGGGTTTGCATACTAATGCCTCAACCAATCAAGAAGCCTAGGATTCCCCCTTTGGAGAAACTCATGTTTCTAAACCTTGTTTTTCTGAAAATACGTAAAGAGTACTGAACCCTTACAAGCTACACTGCATATGCAAGTGAACAAAACAAACCAAAATTCCAAATACGGAACTTTTCTGTCCTTCAACAACACATGAAAATGCAGTTAAAATTGTTTGCCATTTGACCAGCCCTTTCAGCCACTGGCCATATCATTGTGCCACAGGCAGATGTGAAAATGAAAACTTCTTACACCAGAGAGGGATTCCTCACTTTAACAAAGCCACAAGTGACACACTTCCCCCAGTGCCTGTTTGCTAACAGGGAGGTTCAACTGCTGCCCTCAAAACAAACACAGCTAAACTTTCAGAGTTAACACATAGCTGAAACTGTCTCCATCGAGAAGGGAGAAGCAGAGAGTCTTATCAGAGCTGAACAGTGCTTCTGAAAGATAAGAATGGGTAAAGCTTAACGGTACAAGTGGCTCTCTTACATGTAAGTTATCTATACCCTCATAACCAACTCTGAATATGAAATAAAAAACAAGTATTAAGAAAGAATGAAAGCAGAGCAATTTTAGTTTGAATCTTAATACATTTGTGTAAGCTTCATGAACTTCAATTCTTGGGATTCAGAAAGTTTCACTCAAAATTCTAAGATACTTCATTTAAAAAAAAAAAAGCCAATGTAACTCTACCAGGTCCCTTACAAAGTTACTTTGAAGTATCAGTCCATCTCCAATTCATCAATAAACAGGGAGGGGGAAGAAAGAATCAAACCTTTTCTAAAGTCTGTAAATACCTTCTGATAAAAACAGAAGGTACATTTGTGAACTGAATGCTGCTGTGAGTATTTTAAGAGAAAATAATAATTTGATTTCTCAGACAAATGTAGTTTCCTCTCAAAAACAGTTACATACTGCTTGAGAAACAACAATATCGAAGAAGCAGACCCCTCCATCACAAATATGATTTGAGACGTATTGATTACATCACAATGATCCATTAATACATGGGCTTTACCACTCCAGATAAACAGTTACAGGTATAATTTGAAAAAAAAGCAACCAAAAAACTATGACTAATTTGATGAATTTTTAATCAGTTTGGCTGCAAAGCTAGCTATTTACTAGCTTCTGTGGTTTTCAGACACTTCAGCTCCCTGTCACTCTACTGGTAAGAGAGAGGGTGTCAGGAGTTAAAGAAGGCAGTTAATTGTCTCAAAACACTGTCAAAGAAAGAAACTCCCATAAGAAAAGTCACCACGACAGAAACTTGTGATAAGAGCAGATGTCGACAACAGGAAGCAGGCCTGCTAAGGTTGATCTGGGTAAGCTACCCGAGCAAAGATTCCCACCATGGAAAATGGTGAGAAAGGAAAGCATTAATTCCAGACTTAAATGAAGGTAAAAGTTTGAAATCAGTACACTGGAAAAAATTTCACTGTGCAAACTGTGGGAAAGAAAACAACAGCTTATACCCATGCCATCCCATGTTATGGGAACATCTGTGATGCCCCCTGAATATCTGGGACTTGGACTGTATAAAAGTGGTACCCTATAAGCATGACTTTGGGGAGCCTCACCACCAGGAAGAGCAGAAGAAGGACCAGCCAGACACCATCAGAACCCATGTGGTGGTGATATCTTTTATCTTTTTACCTAATCTGTCTCTCTCTCTTTCTCTCTCATCTCCTTCCTCTTCCTATTTCTCTCTCTATCTCATACTTACTGTTCAAGAAAACGTTCCATACTATTGACTTTGGTGTATGGTCTTGTTTGCACCTTCATTTGGCAGAGGCATCTTTTAATAACTGGATCCTAACGGAAGGGAAGGGACAACAGCTAGCCACTTTAAGCAGAGATGGACCAGAAAGTGACAGCAGTCCCCTTGTCTGGCTGGCAGTGTGGTTCTTTCTCTCCTTCAGTATCTTTAAAGCTGGCCCTCCCGGAACTGTTCTGCACACCAGGCTGTTTTCCAGAGCAGGGACAGAAATGCTGAGTATGTCACATGACAGCACCATTCTCCCTGCGACCAGTATTGTTTCCACAGTTTTGCAGGATGAACTGTTAAATATCAGCCTCAAAGTGCTTCAAGCCCACGGAAATTGTACCAAGCTGTAATTAGCATATATTGAAGATAAAATATCTGCTATAATCAGAATAAATGAACTTGAGAAGACAGCAATCAAAGCCTGCAGCACACAAAGTGTTACACTGAGTCTGTAAAACTTAATAAGCTATTTTTTCAAGATATGACAAAACACTAATTTGAGAGATGATAATGCCAGCAAGAGAACTAAATTTAACACTGAAAACATAAAGCAGTTTAGGATGTTGGTATAAAGAACTAAGATTTAAGAAAACTTTCTTAATGAGGCAGGCTAGGAAACCATACTGATTTTGTTCAAAGCAAAAAGATCTGTAGCAACATGACCAATAAAACCCAGTTCCCCTGCAAAACCATTTAAGGAAGTTTCAGCACTAGCAAGCAGAGAAACCAGAGTTTCATTGCTGAAACCACAGCACCTGGTGCCTGACCTCAAGCTGCCACTCCAGGACAAGGCAGACTGAGCAAGGTTACATCTCAGCTCTCATACTCTGCTCTGCAAAGGTCCTCTCAGGTATGACAAGAAAGAGTTACAAGTTATGCTTAGAAGTACCTGAATTGCAGCCCAGTATGAAAATTTTTCTCTCATTTTCAAAAGAAAATGGATCAACTAAGGATCAACTTCAGATTCAACAGATCATTAAAAACATACAAATATAAGCTTCTACTAATTTATAATCAATCTTTTTGAATGTTCAACTGCTACTCTAACTTGACTGCATTTGCAGAGAGTATTTCCCAATTATTAAAAATGTAAGTAATATAACATCTAATAAATCAATGGAAGATCTAGAATCATAGAATGGTTAAGTCTGAAAAGAACTTTAGAGCCCACCTTGCTCCAACTTCCCTGGCATGGGCAGGGAACCTTATTCAGAGTCCCATCAAGCCTGGTCTTGAACACCTCCAGGGATGGGGAATTCATAACTTCTCCGAACAACCTATTCCAGTGTCTCACCACCCTCACAGTGAGTAATTTCTTCATAGTATCTAGTCCTATCATAGTCCTATCATTACATGCCATCTAGGTTCCTTGCGGTTCCTTTAGGCACTGGAAGGTGCTAAAATGTCTCCCCAGAGTCTTCTCTTCTCCACGTTGAACAGCCACAACTCTCTCAACCTGACTTCACAGAAGCTGTACTTGAGCCCTTGGATCAACTTTGGCTCTCCTCTGGACTCATTCCAACAGGCCCACATTGGAACATCTAGTCCAGGTATGACGCATAAACCCCTAAGCTACTTAGGACAATGAGTATGGCAAATATCTGTCATCAGGAAAAAGTTCTAGGCTTAGTGATCTATCTAAGAAAGTACTGTGTAAAAAAGCACTCTGCTTTTTTTATTACTAAAAAACCTCAGATCATTAGTTCACTCATTCCTCTAAAACAAAACTTAGTATGGAAAGCTGACTTTAAAAATATCTCTGTAGTGTTACTATTGGATTGATGCAACCTTGCACTTCCAACATCTACGGGAAAGTACTAAATTTTTATCTTTCACATGTAAGTCCTATTATTATATCTCCATAACAGCCAAAGATCTACAGGCATTAGCTTGCCAACTACAGTTAACCAATAAATCAGAACATCAGAAGTTGTGCAAATCTTAAATAATTCAAACTGTTAAAACCAACACTGCTTTAATTCCCTTTGCATATTAATATCTTCAGAATATAAAAGTCAAAGATCAGTTTTCATTGGTTTTGTCCCCTTTGGCTATGCTGCCTATCCAAGCTCTGCAAAGCAGGGACAAGCATTCCCAAAGACGGCAATCCACCTTTTGTTCTCTTGCATTGTCTGATGTCTTTTGTCTGAAATGCTTTGATAGGAAGAATCACTACCTGCATTTTTGACATTCTAGAAACTTGCTGACATCTCTTGTATTGCAGTACAATAAAGAGACACAGTAAATACCAAACATTTACTGGTGTTTTAAAGGGGAAGCATAATGCACAGGTTAGTCACCAAAATCTTGATCTCTTATCCCGGGAAAGAATCAAACCCCTACAACACTTAGCCCAAATTAACTCCACCACAAGGAAAAGCCCTTTCAGGTAAATAATCGAGGGCAACTTAGTTACTTGAAGATAGCATTCTTATTGTATTATATCACTACTTTGTCCAGCAATTATTGTTTCGTGTGAGTTTTTATCCAAATTTCAGAAAAACCATTAATGAGGAATTTAGTCAGAAACCTGTACATTTCATATACAGACAGTTTCTTCAATATGCTTCCCACTGTCTTGCATAACACAGAAGTAATTATACCAATACTTCTTCCCTTTTCTCTGCAAAAAGGCTACACTTGCACATTAGCTTTATGGTCATTAATTGAAGAAAAAGCCCGATTTCAAGAATAGAGTATATCCTGTAGACATAGCAACATGTTAACAATATTCCTGTCTGTAGATACTTCTATAGCCTCTTTCTGATTTGATTTCTTTTACGTGTTAAAATAGCCTGTTCTCTACCTCTCCCACAGCAAAAAGTGATCCACATGTTCTTCTTTAGTTCAACCTCTCCTTAAGAGCTGATAAGTATTACTTTTGTAAGCACAGTTAGGCTCTGGCAAAAGTTTAGGGAAACAATCTAAGGGAAACAATTATAACTAGGAATAGTCCTGCTTTTTTAATTATCTTGGCAAGATATAGCTAGCTATTTATGTATATATCTATACGTTAAAAACACATTCTCAGTGAATTTCAGATACCCCGTATCAGTGTAGAAAGCATGTTAAAATAACATTTCAATTCATTTTGGTATCATATCTCCATTTTACACTTCACTACCACAGAGGAAAGTAAAGTGCCTATTACTTAAAAAACGTTTGCTTTTTTGCAGTGAATGGTTCTGTAGATGTGTGTTCCTAACTAACAATTTCAATATTTTGCAAGTAACTTGGCTACAAATAAAGATAAAAATACTAGATAAAAGAAAGAATAAAAACTGTAAATAAAAGATGAAAAATAAAAGCCAAAGTCAACAGCACCTTGAAAGAAGTATGGATCAAAACCCAGGAGATCTGTGACTCTTAAAAAGGCAGTAGAAAGCCTGTCACAGACAGCATCTAAATGAAAACTATCTTCCAGATTTACCAGTGGGTAAAAGCACAAACAAGTACATTGTCTAGATCGTTTCCTCCTTATCCCCAAGATGTTAAGTGTCTTCTAAGTCCCACTGAAAACTATTTCCTTTACATACTTCTACAAATTCAATACTACTGCAAAAGATCTGTTTGAGAAAAATAACACTAAAAAACCCCACAGTTACTTTTATAATCTAATGCAAATATAATCTAAACTGCAAAAAGTGTTATTGGTCCTCCCCTCCATTATAAATGTGAGACTGGGACTACAGCTTACTCATCTCCCTGGATTTACAAGTATTATCAGACCTTCATACAGTTGAAAGTAATGGTAACTCAAGAGATTTATACTGTTTTAATTAAATGCCAATGCAAACTCCTCAGTATTTAGATGTAAATCACATTTTTGGCGAAAAAAATGCAATACTGCAAATGAAAAAAAAACCCCACTTTCAAACTGCTGCACCCCTTGATGTTCAAAGTAGTTTCTCTTATCTAATGCCAAAGGAATACCAAGCAATTAGCTTATGTGCCAAAGGCAACGAAAGAAAGCATGACCTGCCATCCTGTTTACACATTCAAAATTTAGACTTCCAGAAACTGTCTCTGCACCACAACATTCAAAGACTGCAGTAACAGAAATGAACACACTACACTGAAAATTACCAGAGAGCATTTATGATTAACTGGCTGGTGCTTCCTTCCCTTCTTCCCATACCAGAGGCGAGACATTTCCCTTCTAAAAATAAAATCAGACTAAAAAAAGAAATGAAAAAAGAAAAACATCATTCAAGGCTGTTCGAAAGCATTCTCTGTACCTGCTGTCAGTTCCAGGCACAGGCAGAGTCCCACGACACGCTGACAGGATGGTCTGCCAGACCTCACGTTTGACTGACAAGGCAGGGAACAAATGAGCGCCTCTACAGTAGGGGGATGTATCGCAAGTGATGACGGCACCGAAGAAGAAAGGTTTCCTGTGTTCAAGTGTGGTTGCAGAGCACTAGTTTGTTAAAAAGGCTAAAATATTTAAAGATACAGAGCAACTTAATTGCTCTTATACAATACCGAAGAACACAAAAATAATCGCCAAGATCTGCCTGCAATATTCTGTTACAGCATAACTCTTCATAAACAAGTTCTAACGGCAACAAATTTGCATTCAATATTAAATTAATAGTTTGTCTTCCTTATGTTGACAACTGTGTATAAACCCTGTCAGTCATTTTTTAGAGTCCAGAACCATTTAGAAAAGTGGTGAGTGAAGATTTAAAATTCTATTTGAAAAACAGGTTTTGAAGCATTCAGAAACTCTTAGCCTTGCAGCATTTTCATTTTGTAAGCTACAAGAATAAAAGGAATCATTCTGCCTACAAGATAAACTTGCTGTATGGGTTAAATGCTAGTTCTAGCAATAAAGTATTTCTGGAATCATGATTTTTTTTTTTTTCCCTTAAGGAAGGATGTTTATTTAAACAGGCAAGTACAACAGGAAAATGCCTAGCAACCCTTTAAGAATTTCCTTGTAGTAGCACTTGGAAGCTCTCTACCCCACACCCCAAAACAAAAAAAGAACAAAAAGCACACAGCCCAACCCCTCCCCAAACAAAGCAAACAAGCCACCAACAAAAACAACCTAAAAAACTCCCCACCACCCATGCTCCAAGTTCTGGGTAGAAGGATTAAATAGGCCAGGGCAGCACAAGGCAGCATCACAACAACATTAAATAACTGCTCACTTGTGCTGTTGCAGTATGATCTAAGAGCCAAGATGTCCAAGCAGAGAAAACCAGAACAAAAACTTGTATTTTACTGCAGCCTGTGTACTGGAAGAACTCACCTTGCACTAGTATCTACATTCACACGGATAAATTATTTTTCTTTTCAGTAAAGACTTACTCAGGAGCTGACAACTCTAAAAGTAAATTCATCCTAACTTACGAGAACTATTAAGGTGGCAATTTAAAACATTTTTATCACTAAGACACTGAAGCTGGGCTTTAGGAAATTCAAATATATAATACACTAGATACACAGTCAAATGGTGTAAGATTCCAACATAAACCATATGGCCATTTATGTATTTGGGTTTATTTGGTTTGGTTTGTGTTTGTTTTTTTTTCCAAATAAATGAACTAATACTGAGTTAAAACAAGAACAAAACCTGGACAATTTTAAAACTGTTTCAAAGGAGAATTACCATCAATATTAAAAATGAAATACAAGCTACAGACACCACCCCCTCCCCTACCAAGTCTGGGAAATCTTAAAGGAATAGAAAGTATGCATAAAAATTACTTCAAACTTTCTCTGGACATGAGACCTCTAAGCCAGAAAGCAAAAGCTAGCCACACAACTAACTCCCCCACAGCATATTTAGCAGTCATGTTTTTCCCCCCTTAAGAAAAAAAAAAAATCCTCCCTAACACTTCTCAACATACTGTTTCTCCAAGACTGAGGGAGGAAGAAAAGAATCTGACCCATTGACCAATTTTTTGTTCTAGAATACCTAAGCAAATAGTTTGAATTGTTTACAAGTTTTTAGCTTCTCTCTAAGTAAAACTGGCTTTTCCCAGAGCTTCTCAGAAGGATTTTGACAACTTGCTCAAAAGAAAAGAGCAGTAAGTTCTTTGTTAGATCTGACAACTCACTTTTTCACTCATTTACAGCTGCAAAGTTTAATGGGAATGAGTGCACTAGGAACTTTACCAGACCCCCTGGCACCCTGTTTTGATGCTCAGTGTTCCAGTTGGTGGGGGCTGCTGCTGCTGTAGGAGGGCAGTAGGAAGCAGGGCAGGAGATTTTGAGCAGCACCGAGAACCAGAGCAATTGTAACAGTGGCAAAAGTTCTCTCGCGACTGACCTCCTTTCTAGCCCTCTAACACTTTTTTCCAAGTAAGTATAAAGATGTGTTTCTATTAGTCACGGAAAAAGCCCACATGAGCAATTTGACCCCAGTAGCATCCCTTAAAGGTGAATAAACCGCTCTTTTATTCTTTTGTGCATTTGTGGATTATACTAGTGATCTGTTAATTTGAATCGGAACCTCGTATGTTGTTGCAATGAATGTAGGCCTTGCCATAAGAGCACTTAATTACAAGATTCTAGGGAGGAGTACCAGCTCAGACCTGACATATTTGCAGAACTAGCAGCAAACACTTGAGAGCATCCACCTGTTCGCTACCTAGACAACAGAGCAACAGAAAATGTATTTAATTACAGCAAATGATAATCTTGTTACTGTCATTGTTAGTTTGTAACCAAGCTAAAGATCGCTACACAATCAATGTGCATAGTCCTTTCAGTAACTGCACTTCACAGTGTTGTTTCTTCTAATAAACTAATCTGTCTTAAAAAATACTAAAGCAGAGAAAAAGGAGAGTGCCAACAAATAAAGACACAACTAATGAAACATCTTACTTCCACTCCAAATCAGTAACCTAGTTTAAACCTTTTGCCATTCCAGACTTCAAGTCATCAGCTGACAAGATCTCCTAACCCTGAAACAGGACAGTAAGTACAGTAACTCCCTCCAGCTTCAGGAGGAAGACTGGACACTGGGTATGGAAGAGTGTCTTTGCAGCTGGGTAAGACGGTATTACTCTGTTTCACCTAGCAGCTAACAGTGTCCTGATACCACAGCAATAGAAAAGCTGTGATATTGAATTCTACAATACCTATATTTAATATCCATGCTTTTTGAGCAATATTACATTAGTAAAAACTACTATATTTCCTGTGCTCCTTCCCTCTCAGAGAGGTATACCAGGGGGGCAGGATGGGGGGCATAATCACTCAGTTTATTTACAACTTCCTACTGATTCCACACGAAGCAGCCCTGTAGGTGTCCAGGTTTTGTGACAAAAAGTCACAAATGTGATGCAGTGAAAACAAGCATCCTCAAGCATCTCCTGAGAAGATTATATATAAGGTATATGCATAAAATAAGATTATTCTCAGAATTTAGTATTCTAGTTTCAGAAGCAGCCTTTAAAATTGAGAAAAAAACATAAATCAGAAGAACCAGACTGTATAACTTGAGTGCCTCAGTGCAATTCATAAGTCATGTGCACTTTTGACTGACAGAAAGAAAGCTTGTTTTTATGCTGTTGTATTGGTTTTCCTGGGAACAAACAAACCATAAGCAATTAGATTAATTTCACTTTCTGTACCATACCTACTTGTTAGAATGTATTTTTAAAAAAGATGACATTGCTATTTAATTACATCTAACATGCATTTTACAGGCAGGATTATAGTAAAAGCTCCAATCACCAAAGAGGACAAAATTAAAAACTGAAAGCTGCCTCAAGTAATGTTTAAAATAGCATCATTTTAATACACATTAATGTAATAAGACAGAAAACTCTGGAGTTATAAACTTTGTTATAGTCTTAAAATATTTTAAAGTTTAGAGTAGCATTTTACAGCTCTGATAAGAAACACCCCGTATGCTCACTCCTTTTATTACAATTTTAGAACATAAGTCACCAAGAACTTAAAAATTAGGGAGACACCTAACCTAGATGCTCAGACCACCTAAATCATCATCTTTGGAAGGAATCCAATACATGAAAGAAAGGCAGTTTCATATTTTGATGCTAAAGTCACCTGAACTAAGGTCTGATTCTTACTAAAGATAAACCAGGTAAGTTCTGTTTGGTACAAAATGCCTTCCAGATGACTGAGAAACAAGTGTCAAGTTCAGGAGTAATGAGTTTAGAATGCAGTTGAACTTAAAAAATAGAAGTAAGGTACAGGTTCCTATGAAAAACTACTACTCTGTTGTCTAGAACAACTGCGTCTTTGTAAAAGTTGTCACAGGTGGAGCTAACATGGGATTACAGCTAACTGAGGTCTGACTGCTTTCCCCTTTACAGGTACCAAACCCACTAAACATTACAAAATCTATCTCCAGGGATATCAGTACAACATGCACTAGGCACAGCTTCTTAGCTGGCTGATAAAGTTTCCATAAGAAAGGAAGTCTAATTTGAGAAGTTATCCTTTACTTCCTGTCAACAGCTTAGGGGAAAAAAAAAGACAGCATTTTTCCATCACAGTTTTCCTTAGTATTTTCAGAGGTATGCTGACAGCCATTACGAATCTTAAAAGGACAAGCTTTTTAGTTGAATGGTTCTGCTTTAACTCTTAGCAGAAGGACTGTCCCAAATCTCTTTATTAGATAGATGAAAAAACCATCAATTACAAATCCACATTCATGATTCCAATTACAGAACAGGTCCAAGAAATCAAAATCTCCAATTTTCACTTACAAGTCATATATAGATTCCAAATAGATTAAGTAGAGATGAAGTAGACAAAAGCAAGAAATATCGCATGCATGAAGTTCAGGCAGTACAATATTGCTCAAGGTAATTGTAAAACCAAGAATGAAAGTCACCAAACTCTGCAAAGGGCATTCAGACTATGTAAACAGACACTAGTCTCTCTTCAATCACAACAAATTAACAGAAACATTTCTAGTACTGCACATGACTGCTGGAATCCAAGAAACTCATCCTCTAGTACAAGAGCAAAGCCTATTAAACATGCTGAGCTAAGGCACAGCAACATCTGCATAGCAACACATCCAATTTCTTAACTGACAGTACACAATGTAAAAGCCAAATAACCATCTAGCTTATATATCCAATATATTATCACAAAGAGACAACATTTCAAACATATTGGAAAAATATTCTTATTTCGAAGACTATTAGCATGGTGCATCTTTACATTTGCATTCTGTGCACTGTTTCATTCAAGAAGCCTACAACTTCCAGGCTTCCTCCTCTCTCTGCTGATCTAGTATTATCCAGCTTGTCATATACCATTATGTTCATAACACATTTTAAAATGTAAGACACAACAAGCAGCTGTTGCACTGCATTTAAGCACTGAAGTATACAGTAAGAATGAAAGCAAATTTATAGAAAAAATAGGATGAAGAATATAGAAAACTTAATACAGCAGTGCATTCTAAAACTGCAATGTCTATTTTAATACAGAAAACTTATAGGTTACAGTCCAGATCAAATAAAGAACTTAATCTGAAAAAGGTTTCAAGACAGGAATATTGGACCTAGGTGCCTATCTGACCATGAGAGACAGCCACTGTTTGTGACCTTCACATTTCTACAAAACACAGAAATAGAATTGAGACACTCCAGAAGTTACAGTTTTGTTAGTGGTGAAAGGTTGAGTGTCTAAATCAAACACCATTTCAGGAAGGCAGAACTTCACTTACAACTAATGGTCTGACCTAGTAAGCATTTTCAAACCACATCTAAAGTTCTAACTGAAATTCAGTTTGACAAGTGAATTGTTATAGAATACTGCTTTCCATAAGTATTATGTCTATGTTTTCTATAGACATTCAATATGCAAAAAACAAAGATAATTATTATGAAATGCAAGTGCAAAACACGACCCACTGTGTTTGGGAAAAACCATTTGCAACATCTATCAACTCATACTTTGTTTTGGAAATTAACTTCTAGACAGTTTTAAATCAAACTAATTTTCTGCATTTTCTGAACAATGAATAAGCTAATGAAATCAATAAAACAGATGCACTTCCAACTACTTTAAGACTACTTTAAGTTTGTGAGTCCTAAGACAGTAAGTTTCCTGTTTTCAAGTATCTTGAGGATAAGTATTCAGATTTTCATGGACCTGAAGTATGACTCAGTTTTGAATAATGGCAGTAAATTAGAACAAATAACATGGAGAAGTTGGGGGGAGGGGAAAGGAAGACAACTCTTTAAGTAAGAATTATTCTGGTGCAGAGCAATTCATCTATTACCTTAACAGATTTCAGGTTTAAATAGGAACCTACTATATACACAACTTACACTAAAAAAGGAAACAAGATTAGGCCATAAAGTACTGACAGCAGTTGTTTCTGAGGCACTGCACAACAGAATTATCTGTGCTAACAGATACAGAAAGCCATTAGCACTTGAGTTCAAGACACATGAAGTAAAAAAAAAAACACCTTGATAAATATACCTCTGTCTATAGCTCAGTACAGATGGTAAAAAAAACACAAAGAAAAAACCAACATCAACACAAACCCACATCAAAAAAACCCCCAACAATCCCACACAACTCAAAATACCCTCTTTGGTGTAAGCCCATTTACACAAGTACAAGATAATCATAGAACTGTAGAATTAACCGGCTTGGAAAAGACCTCTGAGGTCATCAAGTCCAACCCTTGATCCACTACCCCCGTGGTTACTAGACCATGGCACTAAGTGCCACATCCAGTCTCATCTTAAAAACCTCCAGGGATAGAGAATCCACCACCTCCCTGGGCAGCCCATTCCAATGTCTGATTATTCTCTCTGTAAAAAATTTTTTTTCCTAATATTCTACCTAAACCTTCCCTGGTACAGCTTAAGACCGTGCGCTCTTGTCCTACTGCTGGTTGCCAGCAAGAAAAGACCGACATCCACTTGGCTACAACAACCCATTAACCTTCATTCCCGTTTCTCTCATTTTAAGACATTGTACAGTGATTACAGGCAGAAAACTTCCTGGGAAAGAAAAAGATACTCCACTCCCTTAGTCTTTTGGTAGATCAACAGGATTTTGTGATGCATTTGCACATCAAGATGTTGCTTTCCATTTCCTTTCCACCCCAAAGTTTCCCATCCCTGTGATCTGAAGAAGGCAGGCTGTTTTCCAGCCCAATACCTACAAAAAGGTTTCAGTTCTACTGTTCACCTGCTTAGATTGCACTGGAGCAAAAGCTGACAGAGGAAAAGCTTGTTGGGTTAAGGGAAGGAACTGTATCGATGTAAAATAATGACTGAAATCCAATTGGAGTAATGAGTATGACAACAACAGCTACAGTTTCCTCTATTTACTGATACTTTGTAGCATAGGTTAAAAGCCACTAAAAATGTAGTTTTATGCACGACAAGTTGAACCATCTCATATTGTCAGACATTTTTAATTAAAAAGTTAGTTTTTAACAGCTTTCAGATTTGTGCTTGAAGTCAGAGAAGTCACATTACTCAAGTCAAAACGCACAAAAGACCACATTAGCATGTTTCTTGTGATCGCATAACATCTTTTGTATCAAGTTATCTCATTAACCATACTAACTTCTAAATCCAGAAATTATTTGATAATATTAAGAAACCAACCTTGACATAATTTCACATAACACATAGAAATTACAGTATTTTTGAAATGTTTTCTACAACTGTTTCCAGAGAAGACCTAAATAAAGGCTTAAGCCATGGCTCTCATCCTATGGTAAATAACTTCCAGATAATGGATTGCCTCAGATATCTTCAGAAATAGCTACTAAAAATTTATAACATCTAATCATGAATGCAAATTTTCACTATTTTCTGTGGAAATTCTTCTGTTGGTGCTAAGTTACTGAAGAGCTCATTAAAAGAGGCATGCTGTGCTTTAAACCACAGTATTGATCACTTTTCACTGATCCCCATGTTCCAAAAGGCCAAATTTTAAAACATCGAACACTTATAAAGGCTTTGAGCAGGAGTTAACATCAAAACAACTGCTGGTAGAAGTACTCAAGCAAAACTTATGCTGAAAATATGACGATTCAGAAGATATATTTTTATGATACTAATTTCAATGTCTTAAAGCAAAAATGGTTCATGCAAAATCACTGAGCTGCAGAGAGTTTTGTAACCATGGTCTTCAACTAAGTAAGTTTGAAGTCAGAGTTCCATGATTCTACATTTTTGAACTAGGCAGAAAACTACTACCTGTAGTTAAGACTATTGCAGTTCTTTAAAATTTCTTTTACCCTCTACATAAAATATAAGTGTAGACTTTCTTAATTTCAATGTGCTCCACTGAAGGGTGGGGGTAGGGGTAAGAAAAACAGAAGATCAGTCTACAGTCAGAGATGGCAATTGCTGTCCTGAGACTCAAACAGTGCTGACGAGATACTTCCACAATATATATGACAAGAATCATCAAACTTTTGACCAAGACTTGAAGGTACAAGACTACGAGTGCTTTAACTATATGTACACTACTAAACAAAACTATGTAGACATGTAAAGATGTGTCCATAGAAGCACAGTGGACACAGATCCACATGAGAGAAATGTGTGTGTTATTAAAAAAATTTAAGAGACAGTTCCAGTTACAATCTATTTCTAAAGTTCATTCAACAGTGTCTTAATGCAAGAAGAAGTTATAAGTGAAAAATTAATTAGTGAATTATTGAAACAAGCCATTAGTAGATGTTCCTTTCTTTTATGTTGCCCCATCCCTTTTTTTCAGTCTTACCAATAAATACTGAACATTCCAGATACAGGAACAATAAATATCAGAAAACTGTCAGTTTACTAGACTGACAATTACATCTGCTTCATCAAAATTGCAACTTCTTGGCTGTACTCACATTCCTTTCACTTGGAGTTTTAAGTTACAATTTGCTTCACACAAAAATGACTTGGAATTGTGAAATGTTGCCCTGACCTGATATTAGAGCAAAGCATTAGGATGGCATAAATTAAACAGTCATGATCATACTAATCAGACTAAAATAGCACATTGCTTTTGTTTTTCTTCTTGGAAATTATTCAACACTATCTTTTTCAATATTTTCATAGGAATATACTAAAATAATATTTGACACTGTTCTTGCTTACCTCCCACTCTTTAGCAGCATCTTCAGTAGTAGATTCTTCACTAGTTTCAGGCTCTTCCTTCTTTTTTACTACTATAAATCCAGGTTCCCGAAGAGACTCCCCAGTATCTTCTGCATATATCTCTGGACTCCACTGGATAAAGAAGACATACAAGTGATCTGTCCTAGAGAAGTCAAGTAATGATACAGAGAAGAAAAGTAAGATAAGTTTTGCGATCTTTTGTACCACGTCTAATAATATGAAGTATTCAAGGTTAAAATGCAAATACTTACTATTTCATGTTTTACTAGGTATTAGACATATTTGAAAAGAACTAGTTAGCTTTTTTTTTTCTTTTTAGTTATATGAAGCTGACACGAGGAAAAACAGGAAGCAATTTGGTAATGGATTAACTGCGATTTCATAGTCAAGTAAAGGCTTTCAACCACTTCTGTCCCATTGGAAACCCTCTGCTTACAACTGAAACAACTTTCAAAATAAAACATTAAAAATTTTTTATTTATAAAGAGTTACATAAGAACAAACAAAATTGAAATTTAAAGATGTCTGCATGTCTGTTTTCCCTACTCCTGAAGAAGAGCTCAACACTTATAAGACGTATAACCAAAATTATACAGATTGTGAGAATTACTACAGATGTGAAGGAGTAAGGCTGAAAACATACAGACTATTCTAACTGCAGTAAGTACCAAGATTCAAAGTTACCTCATTTTAAGTTACCTGCCACAAATGGCACAGTTCTCCAGTTTGGAAAAGCAAAATATCCAAATTCACAGAAGAAAGTTATTTGCAATCCTACTAGATGTCAGCCTGTAACTGTTTAAGTATTTCCTGCAGGTGCACAGACAGAGCACTAAGAAAAAGGACCCGCATCTCTTCATTGTGGAAAAGACACTCAGAGTTAGAGCTTTATGGCTCTGGTTACAAGCATTTGACTATTCCTTATGTCTCTCTTCAGAGATATTCACTACAGTGAATCTGCATACTGGATTAGCATAAAGAATAATATTTGAACGTTCTCCTCCCCCTATCCCTTACTAAATCCTTGCAAAATTTAATAGTAGAAGAACACCAAGAGATACAGAACAGTAAAGTCTCTCAGAACTGCAGTTCTGTTTGTATTTGCCTCTGCCTAAAGGGATGCTGCAAACACAGGTGTGTAGTAAGAATCTCTAAACAGGGTCAGTTAATCAAAGTTACCCTTAAGGTTACCATTAAGGTTCCTGGACAACACTAGTGAAACTAAAAAAAAGAAATTCTCTGGCAGTAAGAGAAAGTAAAACATTTCAGATGCATAAAGTTAGATAAATTCTTTTACAGAAGTCAAAACAAGAAGATGCAGACTCCTCCTGCACTGAATGAGGTATCAATTTTAAGACACCATAGCACTTCTCAAGAACTTGGAATTGTGTATAATTATAGCAGTTAAAAAAAAGACACATAAAGCTTGATTCTTAAGGAACTCTTAAACACTTCTTCCCAGACTAGCTCATTTGACATTAAGAACACTGAAATAATGCAGGTTTGTCCGATACCTACTTTTCTTTCCTACCACTAGGCGAAAAAGACAACTGGATTGACACTGTTTTTTACCTGCACAGAGTAGCACTCATCAAGATTAACACCAAATTAAGAAAACAGACAACCCAATATGAGGACATGTGACTTTGTGTACAAAAAACACAGGACACATATTAAATGAATAAAGAACTGATATTATACTCTCTATGCAGTTAGAGAGAGACCCTTTATAGGTGGAGTAATTTCCAAGATCAGATACAGACTACAAACTAACAATCATCTTCCAAAATAGGTGATAAACTCTGCTTTATGCTGAAGATAAATACTTGCTCTGCTACATTAGAAAATGAACTGAAGAGACAATCATTTTAATTAACTGAGCTAGACATCATTGCCATATGTGAAATGTTTCTCCGTTTTCAAATTAAATATGCTATTAATAGAACAAGCAAATTTGAGTTGACTGTCACCACAAGAGGATACCTAGCCCAGACAGGATTAGCTACACCAGAATCAGTGTGACAAGACATTTGACTCAGGAATTTGCATCATCTCCTCCACTTAAGAGGAAGCAGGGGTGATGTTTAAAGTGGACTAGTGATGCACTAGCAATGCACTAGCATAGACTCAGTTCTGTGTGCTGGATAACTCAAATACTTTGATGTAATTTCAGTCCATTACACATTTCTATTCACAGCAGACACGAAAAAAGACTACTGCCTTACTTGTTGCAACCAACCTAAGTATGAAATGATTATGTTTGTAATCAACCTTTTCTCCTTTAGATTAAAGAACCCCACTTACTTCTAATTTTCTTTATATGTTACACTTTCTAAGCATTAATTAGTCTTGCTGTTTTCCTCTAGCTCTCTCCAATTGATCCATATCTGTCCTCAACTGCAGTGCCTCAACTGGACATTCTATGCCATTCAGCTCAAAAGAAAAGATGGAAAAGTGACTCAATCATTGTGAATTTATCTAAGATGATAGCTGATAGCTTTTTGTTTCTTCCCCCCCCCC
>VZRE01012196.1:39505-76817 GCA_013396775.1 Cephalopterus ornatus | reverse complement strand
GGATACCTCCAAAAATCATATTCAATTTTAAAATAAGCCACAGTTTCCTAGTAAAGATCATTCCAGAATAAAAGACTGTACAAGTGAGAATGGACAGATCATGTCTTTGAGTGCAAAGAATTTAGATATTTTCCCAGCAGACATACTTAATGTGCTTCCTGGAAAGGTTTTATGTTCCACATATAAAGATAAGACAAGAGGGCCCCAGCTAGCTCTTCTGAACTCAGAGCTCTAAGAAGTAAAGAGAATTTTTAGGACATTTCTAAATAACGAAAAGCACAGGTAACAACAATAAAAGCTTTGTTGCAGAACTCACTTCCTCCGCCATATACCGCTTACTTGAATCTTTCAGTAATTACTTGCTACAAATAAAAGCCTAAATAATACCATAAGAAACTACTGGCCCAATCTACAAGTAACTCAAGTAAATCAGTAAAATTTCAGTAGGGTAATGAGGTATTCCAGTGGCAAATACAAGCCAATCAACAATATCCTCAGACACTGATCCTTTTTTGTGATGTTTTATAGACAGTCACTGGAAAATCTGAATGGTGCAGAAAAATGAAGCTCGAAGACCTATTGCAAAGTGTTGATTTTTACAGTTTACCTCCTTACCTTTCTTGTGGAACAGCAAACCAGTACTCATGTTTTTTGTCCCTCTGTGCATACTGTTGCATTGATGCACTTGCTTGAGAAACAAATGTTTTTCTCATGGGTTTTCCGACCCTGAGAAGCAGAAACTTGTGAGATCGATGCCGTCTTTTCTCTTTTGTAATAGAAGACCCTAGTAATAAAGAAAAAGTAAGCTATCCACAATGTACAAAAAAGCTTAACAAAATCACTAACCAATTTTGTATTAGGCAGTAGAGGTATATAGGACACTTACATAAACAAGTAATGGGAGAGAGGGTAACCTAAGTGTAATAATTACCTGTCTATTATGTAAATCGCATCAGTAGAATGTACTTCAGAGTACAACACATTCAATAACTGTAACATTCATTTCTGCAGATCACACTATGATAGTACTTCATCGATGATTGAAAGTATTCAGAAGGTATTCTCAAAGCATTCCACTCATCACTGAATCAGACAACCCTCCCATTACTAAACAGATATCCCAAATATATGCAAAAGATACAATGCTAGATATGTACTTGGCCTTGATTCACACGTGTCAAACCTGTTCGTTACTTTTCATTTGCAACAAGAAAAGTTCTAACACTACTAATACAGGATTAAGATTAATTTTCCTTTGTTAGCTATATCAAACACCTCAATGGCATAAACACCACCTCAGGATGAAGTATACTGGATGCTGCAGTACAGGTTTTTCCCTCCAGCAGTATATTTAATTAAACTAATAGAGTTATATGATTACCCTCAAGGCCTGGATTGTAAAGTCAGCACAAGGTAAAGGAAGAAGCCTTCTTAAAATTGTTTCTTTACTAGATCAATTGCCCAAATCCTCCAGCCCAAAAAGAGACTTTTATAAAGGAAGGAAGGAAAAAGTAAATTTAAGAGTTCTTATCATCAGTTATGACAACAAGGGACTTATCCTACCTCTGGTATTAAATGTACATACAGATTATGTTCCAGTTTCCTAGGCCACTCATCTTTTCTTTATAGCTGAAGTTCTCCTTCAATTTCTATGCAGACCAAAGATCCACGAAGCACCTTCCTGATCTACAAACATTGCTACTGTATCTTTTCTCAATCAGATTTTCAGTAAAGAGTTTAGAATAGCATTGCTCCCCAAAAGAATATTTTTTCCCAGTAACCATTTAAATGTGTGCCTAATTTTCAGTCAACATTTTAGAATTATAGCTGCTGTATATAGTATGGTAAATTAGTCATAACATGCATTATTTTCAAGTATTTTATAAGTGTGTATGCTCAAAGGTAAATTGTCAGATTAAAAAAAAACACCACTAAAAAGAAACAAAAAAGACAGTTTCATAGGTCTGACACACGAACTCCTAAAATGACCTGATATCTGGTATTCTGGTCCTTCAGATGTAGCACTTTAGGACTTCCCGGAGCTCAGAGAATTGGGATTATACAGTTCCAGCTAACAGACAGAATAAAAACAAACAATTTAGCCCTACCCCCAAGTCTCATAAGGGCTATTTAAGATGCTGTATTTTTTGCTGTGTTCTCCAATGTCTTTTGTATATTTGATACAGACTTGTTGAGAAAAGATTTCAGCAATGGCTATTGTGTGACTCATGCTTCTTGTTTTTCCTTTCAATCTCTGCAAATACTCAGCTGACTAAGCAGCAAACAGACATGTTATTCATGGTATTTCAGCTTGTTTATACACACAGAAAACTATAGAGCATTACAGTTTCTCCAAAGCACCAACTACACCTGGCTTTATTTCAGTCCAGTGGTTAACATAAGTATCTGTAAAAATAGGAGAGTGTAACAGAGTCCTGGGTAATAAAAGAATTAAAAATAGATACAAGGGAGACCTTTTTAGTTATTCTAGTCAACTCATAGCTATCTCCTTGCATTGTGTCACCTGTTCAATATTCAGAAGAAATAGATCATTAATTCCAAACTCAAAAACATTTGATCTCTGCAAAGATCAAAAAACAGTCGGTCCCAAAACCCTAAATGCTCAAAAATCCCATAGAAGAAAAAAATTCAGTGAAGTCCTTGTTGTATAAAAGAAATTAAAAGACTATCTAGGTAAATTAGTGATCCAAAACTTGTAGTATGACTGCTTCAGAGTTTTATCCTGACTGTGTTTATGGTATTTCAAATTTTAAATGACCTAGTATTTTTAGTGTCCTCCTGTTAATAGACCTCATATTTCACCTGATGGCTTTCAAGAGTTAAACAGCAGATCTATGCTTTTACCTTGATTCTATTTAATTGTACCTGTAGAAGCTTCACTGAATCTATCTAGCTGGCAAAATATTAATTCTTAATTTACTGGGTTACTTGCATGCAAGAATAACAAACATGTAATGATTCCTACTGAAGTTGAACTGAAGTAATTGGTACAAATCTCCAAAAAGGAACCTTTGTTTTTTTAATTCTTTTTCTTTCTACTTTATCACCTCAAACCTGAGTGAGGCTGTAACACCATGTGCAGAAGGTTTCTCTTCTGTGAGACTGTAATGCAGACACTATTTGATTACTTGTGTATATACTCTATGAATGTACAGATCATATAACACATGAAAACTCTGCAGTTATGATAAAATATTTTAGAAAACCAAAACTAAAGCATTTAATGCAACCAAATTACAAATAATATTCAATTGTTAGAAAAGCAGCAACTGTGGCAAAGAACACTTAGTACCTGTGTTTTTTTTATAAGTCACAACCAGCAGCTGACATATTTGCCAGAAGACTATTTTTAATACTTAAGTCATAAAAGTCAAACTTATTACAGAATGATGCAACCATTCATCTGCTTCAAATTTCAAAAATTTACTTCCTTAGGAGGAGAAGGAAAAAAACCAAAACTAGGACAAAACCAACAAAAACTATTATATCAGATTCTCAAGTGTAAGACAAATTTCTATCAACCAAAGAGTGTACTTCCCTATTAAATATAATTTCAACTTTTAATTATTAACATAAAAAAATTTGACCTTCAAAAGCGCTTCACATATCTTTAATGCCTGTCACACACAAGTTTTTTTCTAGTCCCCAAAATATTGCACAATTAAAACAACCGGTTTATTTATCCACGTTAGTAAGACAGTAAGGCATCAGAAAATGACCTACGAGTTTTTTAAAAAGCAAAATCAAATACACACAGAAGAATATTTAAGTTGCTTAAAGGCATAGCATTTTTCTATATAAAAAAACTCTAAAAGATCTTCAGGATAACTTCCAACTAATAATTCCAGGCCCTGATTTTTGCAGAAGACAAAAGGCACTCAAGAAATAAAATGTAGTTTTGACCTGTATCCATAACATTAGTTTCTTATCATCTAGCTCTTATTTGTCTTAAGAAAAGCTTTTTGGATGCTTAACCTTGTTCTAGTCACCATGAAAATATGACAAGATGCAAGCAAAACAACATTCTTAAAGTATTAAACTCAGCGTTAAGACTCTGGTGTTTGTTGCTCACACCATAAACCTTAACCACAAGGCAGACATGCCATAAATAACCAATTCATTTACACACATGTACACTGTAATCCAAATTTAAGTGACAGCTAGCTGATTGCTAAAGAACATTTTTAATTGTGAGTTGTATAGTGACCAGTGCATTATAGGCTTGTTTAAATCTCCCCTACAAAGATACTGTGATTTAGTATGACCAGAAATATAATTTCAATGAGGAAAAAAGTTACAGTAACAAAGTTATCTGCATTCTCAGTTTCCTGAGCAATATTTTCTTCACTACTTTATGTGGTTTAACTCTGGTGTATCTTCAAGCCAATAAGAAACATAACTGATATATGGGGAGATGTGCCACACAGAACGAAAACAAAGTGCAAAAATTCTATTGAACTGTAGAGCAATACTCTGTAAACCCAAAGGCTAACACTGTATCTATAAACACCCACTGACTCACCTTCCAACCGTCCATCTCCTGCAGATATAGTTTTCTGACAAATTTCTTTTTTTGAATCCTGTTGCATGTTTTCTCTTTGTTGTTTTGTTTGTTGCATAGTGTGGGTCTTCCAGAGTTTGCGGAGTTCTTCAACTTCTATCTCTGAGTCTTGAGTTTGCTCTCCCACTACTTTTCCTTTGTTAGCTGTCTCTTTCTTTTGAGAGTCTGTGGTATCTTCACAAGGTGGACATTCCTCTTCCTTCTCATTATCTGGTTCTTTTCCTAGTGAGGAACCTTGATCCTTGTCAACTTCTGTCTCTTTGCCATGCTCCCCACTACCATGTGATCTTTGCAAAGACTGCTGGGGGACATCTGTAGTATTTTCAGGAGGTTCTCGTCCTCCCTTTACAGACATTTTAGCACTTTCTGAACTTAAGTGGGTACCACTTACAGCCATTTCAGCACTGGGCTTTAAGTCACTGGCAGGTTCATTTGAGTCTGAAATGACTGTTAAACATTCAGCACTAGTCTGGTTTATTGTTTGGACAGATTCAGATGATGCTCCAGAAGATTTATCTTGTCGAAGCTCATCTGAGGAAACAAGTTCCTCACGTATTGGAGAGAGTTCTGATTCTGTGAATACATCTTCTGAAAGAGACTCCTCTGTGCTCCTTGGGGCAGTACTAGCACTGTCATTGCCTGTATCCCGCATCCTGGAATCCATTTCATCCGTAATGCTCTTCGCAGATTTCTTGGAATGGCAATGTTCTCTTCCCGACAGCTGTTCTACATCTCTGTTGGGCAAACAAGAATGTTGTTACAACAGTTGCCTTTTATATCAAGCTCATTTCTTATATGAAGTTTAGTTTAAGCTTTTAAAAAACAAACTCCAAAAAACAACTTCATCCTGAGCATTAGTAATATACAAGCATAAAATATAACACTCTAACAGTAAACACAGTAGACCTTTTGCCAGCATGACTTCCCAAGTTCATGGCATTACTTTTACAAGGAGAAGCTCTCCTGTGAAACCAACTAGATTGTCTGAGGCACTTAAAGTGTAAAAATAAAATAAAAGCCAAAGTAAAACGCAACAAAAACCTACACACAACCATAACCTCTAAAGGTAAAGGCCATCCACAGTCTTTTAAGTTTTATCTACCAAAGAGGCCAGTACAGTTGTACAGACCCTATGAGTAAGCTGCCGCCTAGCTCACAGGTAAGAAGTGAATGGCAGAAGTCATCTGGTCTAACCTTAGCTATCTAAGCCTATTACTATTACTATTCTGCCCATGGGAAGTACCTAAAACAGGTCTTCAGCAGGTACCTAACTTTGAAGATACCATTGTTTGGCAAAATAAACTCCAAATGACTTGTACAACTGAAGATGTTGATAAATTTCCCTGCAGCAAATGGTCTTACTCAAACCAGCCTTTCAAGATGAGCTAACCAGAAATTCTATGAGTTTTAGAAGAGAAAGAATAGAAAGGTACTGTGAACACGCTTAACTACATCTACAGAACTCAAGCTTTTCCCCTGTTGCCAAAAAAAACGATGAGCAGTATACAACCTTCATAAATTCTCATGTTTAACCATACTCTTGACTAGAATTCTCAGTGTCAATTTTCTGGCTATCACAAGCTCATCACCTCTTCCATTGCCTATTATTAAACATTTTTAAGAAGCTTGAACGTTAATCTTGTATCTTGAAGGATAATATATTCACTTTACCGTTCTACAAAACTTTATTCACTTAGGCCATATTACTGAGACAGTGCTGAAACTCAGGATGTTTTTGCAAACTTTATGCACCCTCTTATCAAAGTGTTAAGATGGAACTGATATTATGCTTCTGCTGCTGGAGTAATTCTACTTATAAAGCATGTAGGTTAGAATTTAGAATTTATTACCTATTAGACTGGGCCATTTCTTGATTTTTCAGGATTTTGCTGGTAATAGGTGTTCTTATACAAACACAACCTAAGGTTCATGAAATCCCCAAGACATCTGTATGTGGTCAGATGTTTATTTGTCCAGTTTCAGCATAAATTGTGGCTTACATATAGAAACCACACAACACAAAATTGCAGTTTTAAGAACCAAAGAATCCCTCATGTTAACAATCATTTTCCATATCAATAATCTGAATACTAAGATTTTTTTCCCGAATCTAAGCAGGTTTGACAGTCGGCAAAATTGGGAGAAAAGAGGGTTAATTGTAACAGTGGAATATTTAGGAAAAAAACAGTGAGAAAACATGATTTAAGTCTCAAATACCTCAAGACACAGGTCTTGTCAGATCTAGCTGTAGCTGTTGGGACTTCTGTTTTTAGACTTTGAGAAATGTGATTTTTATTTTCCCTCAAATTTACAAGTATGCCTCAAATTTTTTATGAGGCTAAGGTAAAAAGGTGCTGGGACTGAAAAAATGCTAGAAGTATTTTATCTCATAGTTTATGAACTTGACAAGAAAGATACACAGAATTGGACATACAGGGATCTGAATGCACAGTGTGACCTTTTGTTAACAGACATGTTTTCATTCCATATGCATTCATATTACAAACAAAACAAAATATGCACTACAGGAGCACAAAAATCAACAGGGCATGGAAGCTAGATTTTTAAGTCATTATTAAGTCATTAACAAGCTAAACACATTAGAAAAAAAGTTGTTTTGCAACTGCAGTATTATGATTCAGATAGGTAGGTTAAAAAGAGTCGTCTAAATTTCATTTTCTTATTCCTTCCACTGTACACCAATTGAATTAGGAACTGTGAGCAACTTGTTAAAACTCATTCTGGCAAATAAACTTCCAGAAAAGCAATCATGCTGAAGGCATCACCATTCTGTACCAAAAGCCCCAAAGTACTTCTGTATCAATATGTACTTCAGTTGTTCTTTCAACAGACAGATGACTTCAGGCAGCCAAGACGCTGGTTCGCTACCAGATCTATGCCAAAACTGAACTTAAAAATGGTAGGAGTCAACTTAAATATCTGGACACCCAGAAGTAGTAAGATTATCAAGAAAAGTGTGCTTAGCATATTACCTCTAAGAACTCTAAAATGGTACTTTTCAGAGTTCTAAGTACCTTTACACCTTAATTACAGTAGCTGCATTTAAGATTCACACATTGGGTAAACAGATTTATACTAGTATGAGTATACTAGACAACTCTACCTTGGTTAAAGGTAGACAGCCATGGTAGCGTGCAAATGTTTGTGCTTTATGGGCTGAAAGCAGTCCTATGTAGTAGTTCCTAGTCCCATGAAAACATAAACTAATCTTAGAAAATGAGTCTTACAACCATTTGTCAGAGGAACAGGACTTCGAGAAGCAAGTGAAAAATGGTAAACAATGAAGATTAACACCTAAGACTTTTTAAGTTGCTCTTTTCTCTAGGGTCTTTCCAAGCCAACTTTTGATGTTCGTTCTTAACAAGGAAAAGAAGGAAAACACTCGTTTGCTAGTTTTGTATGGCCAACACATGGCTACAGTTCAGATTTACTCAAAGCTTTACAAACACTATTCTATCTTACATGCTTAATGAATCCTTAATTTTGCTGTCCACAATTTCCTTATACAGAGCAGCTGACATCACTTCTTCCATTGGACACATGATGCCATACTCTTCACAGCCGTTCTCTTGGACCAGAGGATCCATTTTATGAGGATCAAACATTATATTATTTGGCGTCACTAGCAGCACACCATTGACCGTACCCTAAAATGAGAGGGAAAAGAAGTGGTAATTTTTCTCCTTCATATTTCAGCTTCTTCTCCATTTTTTTGGTAGGAAAAAGGTATGTTCCTTTTTTTTTTTAAGGCATCTTCAGGCAACCTGATACAGTTTCTTGTGTTTTGCAGTCACGCAGAAATGTAACTTTTTCTGAGGAAGCAAATTAATGCCTTTGTTCCTTGCAACTAATCAATAACTGGTTTTAGTAAAATAAGAAACTCTTGCACCCTAGTGGATACACTAAACAGCTCCTCTGAGGGTAAGGAGACATCCTTCCCGGATAACCACAGGGTTTAACTGGTAGGTCTGCAAGCAATTTCAAGCATCATCTAAAACCTGACTCTTAACTCTTCTCACTTTCTGCTATTTAATCAGAGAACAAAAAAAGAGAGATCTTCAAAAACTGTCATTTATCTTCATTTTCTTTACACGAAAATAACACAGTAGCCAAAACAAGTCATTCTAACTTAATGGACCTATATATAACATATGGGACAAATATGTTCACAGAATGAAGAATAAAAAACACTAGAAATTTTTAAAGATGCAACTTTGGATGGATTTAATTACAATGATACATCTGCAGTCCATGAACTAGATTTTAAACTTTGAGTGCAGAAAATTAACATTGCTATTCATATTATGAACTCCAGCATTCTTTTACAATCCAGGTGTAAAAACAAAGGTATATTACAATATGTTGAACGTCTTTTAAACAAAAGTGTTAGAAACACATGCCAACACCAACACCAGTTGCCTGCTACAGAAATGCCTTTAACTGTTAAAACAGCAGAGTCTGAGCTAAAACTATGAATTGGAGAAAATCTAGCTCTAAGTAGGATGACAGGGGTCCTTCATTACAGATCTTGAATCCTAAAGACTACAAATCTGGACAGACTTTCAAAACTTTCATGCAAGAATCGGAAGAAAGAGTCACTTCATGTACTGTTGAAACTTATCAGGAAACTAATAAATATTCAGCTTACTGATAGAACATTCACAGTGATTACAAACATTGTGCATTGGGGGGGATTGTTTGTTTTCAATTTGGTTTCAAGAAGACATATCAGAGCAGCGTAAAATATAGCTACAATCCTTCCCAACTCCAGAAATTTGTTCCCAGGTAACAGCTGACAACCTTCACAGTAGAAAAATGAAGATGCCATACAGTAAAAAGAAAAATGCAAGTTTTAAAAAATCCTAACCAAAAAATAGTTTTAAAGTCTACAACAATGAGCAATGGTATCCTTAGTATGGAGAAAGGAAAAGAGTCTCAAAGCAGCTCCAGAATATAGATGTGATTCTTTCTAGTAGTTCAGTGCCTAGCCAGGTTTTATGTGTCTTTTGGAGTCCAACACATATGATAAAGACTTTAAAGTCAGCAGAATGTATTTACCTAATTCCAAGGTGTTTAAGATACTGAAAAAAACTGTCACTGGCATTTCTTTCCCAGCATCATATCATGCAAATAGACTTTCAAGGTGCAAAAAGGACCTCCCAGAAGGACGACTGTCAAGAGAAGTCAACGTTTTGTTATATCCACTGTAGTGTAGAAAACAAATTTAACTTGACTGCAAAAGTCAGTTCTACTCAGAAGAACAACTGCTTCTCTTTAAACAAATATTACTTCTGTAAATTCAGTACATAATCAAAAAAAAAGCAGCAGCATTTCTATTTTTGAGTTCTTTCATTAATGACCACACATGAAAGTAGAATTTTATTAATATTCTATAGATCTGATCCAGAAGAGACAAGGCCATAGCCTTGATGGCAGCTGGATAAGATGATCATTGTAGGTCTCTTCCAACCAAAATATTTTATTCTTTCACTACTCACATGTTACACATAAGAAAACAGTAGTTCTAAGTCCTATACAATACGTGAGACAGAAATCTGAAAAAATCATTATAAAGGGAAGATTAGAGCCAAACTATCACAATGGTGTGTCCCCATACATGAAGAGTAGGCAGTTCAGCACAACACTTTTAAGAAGGTTTGAGAGGAATCCTGACAAAAACTTTTCAAAGAAAAGTTCTCTAAATAAATCCTTTACATTTTTGAACATGCATCACTGAATAAAAGCTGTAATTCATGATGCTTTTATCACAATGATAACAATTTTATTTTATTCTCTGTTTTTTGCAGAAGTTTTGAATGTCATCAAGTGTTCTCCTTTTCACTTAACAAACAATGCACTCATTTCCAGGTTGGTGGTTTGGGTTTTTTCAAGTCTTAGTATAAGTAATTTTCCTTTACCTACTACTTTTCAAAACAATTTAAGTAAACTAGAAAACAAAGAATGAAGAATGCACACCTTCTCTACTAGTTTCAGTTTCAAACAAACTGTTCAAGGTACCTTTCTCTGCCTCCAAGGAACAGTGCAAAGAATGAAAAAAACCCTAGAGCAGCACACTTTTCTACAGAAGAAGCAAACAGTGCAGCTGTAAGAGGGCACAGCTACATGTGTGAGTTAATGTGTGACTGCAGCTCACTAGTTACACTGATTTATTGTCTGAACAAAATGTGGATATTCACATGACCTCGTCTTCTCTAACTGTGCTCAACACCCTGTCTCTAACAGTTAGTAGGGAGCAAGTGTAAGAAACAGAGCAAATACTTCCAGGTTCCAGCCACTGCATGTCAGAGAATTCCTCTCTGCTTGTCCAGCAAGTCACAGGTGTAACTAAAACCAACTGCAAAACACATAAAATAAGAGTGAGAAATTACAGTCTTACCTTAATGAAAGCCCCTTTGCATAATTAGACACACTGAAAAATGGACTTTCACTAGATTTAAGTTTACAAGCAGCAGCCACAGTGATGACAGACTCACAACTGAAGCCCTATAAGACAGTTAACTATGAGTTTCAAAATCACTTCCAGAGTGGGAAGCAGAGGATGAATCTTTTAAGTTCTCTAGAAAACTTTGAAAATTTATCATCCTGCATCATCAGAAAACTTATCAAGGACAGGATAAGACAACACTCCAGAGGACACTCCTACCACATGTGACACAAAGGCTAAATTATGTGATAAACTTAAGAAACTTGGCACTCAGATCTGAGGAAGTTCACACCCACTTCTCTCCCAAGTACAGACTGATACTGCAATGGATTATACAACTCTTCAGAAACAGAATTCTACCCAAAGCTCCTAGAAAATAGGCCAGAAATACACAAGTCAAAGACAGATGAGGTTAACATTCCTTGTAATATTCCAATGTAATATTCCAATGAGAAACTATGTAAATAATATATGTAAATTTTAACCCTAGATTATATTTTTGCAGCACAACAATTTTTCTGACAAAAGGCTCACGGGCCTCAATTCCACTCCATCACAGCACCTAAAACTGATGAGTAAAGATTGCCTCAGATCAACCTAAAAAACATCATCTACAGAGAGAACATCAGGAATGAAGAAAACTAACTGCAAAGTAAAACAAAGTAAAAAAGAAAGCTGTTCCAGTACTTGCCCTACCAACTTCTAACACAGAGCCTTTGTAAATACACATGTGTTGTCAAAAGGCTTCAAGACTAGACACACATAGATCTGTGATCCTTTTCATCAGGCAAAAAAACCCAAAAAAGCAGTTTTAGGAGATTCTTATTAATCTGTTTATCAGTAGCTGATTTGAAAATCTATTGCTGAGCAACCCAGAATCAGCAGTATTTCTACATACATACATACCCAAACTTTCAGCCAAAGGAAAAGAGGTGCATGATTTTTCATAAATAGTGTCTGATAGTAATTTTTCTGTGGGGTAGGAGAGCAAAGATTGTCAAAAGACTTTACCTCAGAAAAAAAAAATCAAACATTCTCAGTCCCTAAAAGTCTGTGCAAAACTCGTGCACTTATCATCTGAATGGAGGTTAATTAAGTGCCACTAATTTGGAAACATTTGTATAATAACACTACTGAGAGAATTGTAACTACTCCTTCAAAGGAAAAAATATTAAAAAAATAATCAAGATTTCTACCATACTATACCCAGTGGAGAACAATACAGAATTGCTTATTTACAGAATCAGAGGTTTATTCTGCTCACCTTATTCTGCTTTAAAATTAAAAACGGAAGCAGAACTACCCAACCACGTATTTCCTACTCCACACTAAGTAGAGAGAATTCATTACTAGAGATACTAACATAAGGAACAAAATAGACCTCAAGCCCTCAACAAGAAAGAATTATGTAACAGTACAGCATCAGGGAAGTTTGTCACATATCAACTGCTCGCATCATGTCTTGAAACAAGTGGCCTGGCAAATCCCAAGAAAACAGGAAGTAAAAAGAAATATATTTATATAGACATATATATGCACATAAGCTGATCCATCTACCCACCTGTGACTAAATTTTACTGTATGGTTTATGATTAAAATATGCCTTATTGTTATATCCCATACAGCAACATCTGAAGGTTTCAGTACCTTGCCATTAGTGATGTACTTGCAATTAATTTTTAGAAATTTCTCTGTAAATGCTTCCTCCTCTTCGGAGGTGGATGATACCACTCTTGTAGGACGAACACATGCATGTGCTGGTGAAGCAGCCGACTCTTTTTGTTGGACTCCATCTGGATCCTAAAAGGAAATATAAAAAACCAAAACAGAACTCAGCAACTTGTCTTTTTAAATATTAACTTCTAGAGATTTTCTGTTGTGTAATTTTTTTTCTTTTTCTTTGACATGAAATTCAATGTAAAAATAGGGTTCCAAATCCACTCCAGCTTAAAGGACTGCTTTGATCCAAAGGACTACAACAAATGAAGCACAGCTCCACCAGTCCCTGATAAAAAATACGCCTGGATAAAAATAATCAGAATCAACCTAGGTTTAAACAACAAAATAATGAACAAAACACATAAGGAGATCATAAAATATTCTGTTCCAACTTCAATACAAGTCCTATTAAATGTCCTTCCATAATACTACACACTGCTTTAAGTTGGAAGGGCAGCTAGTCTAATGCTGTTGCCAAAGCAGGCCTAAATCTACATTAGATCATACTGCTCATGGTCCTTCCACTTGAGGTAAGTTTTTAAGGTTGGAGGTTCCACAGCCTTTTCAAGAAGCTTGCCCCAGTGTTTAGCCACGCTCATTGTGAAAAATAGTCTTCTGTTATTTAACCAGGACCTCTTGTGCAGCAACTTGCAGCTGTTGCAGTCCATCATTTATGAACTCCTGAAGGCCTTCACTGATCTCACTCTGACCTGTCTACTAGGTAGTACAACAGAGAAATCCAGTTTTCCATCAGTATTTTCTTCTCCAGCAAAACCTTCCCAAAAAACCAAAAACAATATTAGAAAAAACCCAAACAAACTCACAAAAAACATGATCTCAGCCAGTCCTTGTGTCTCATATGTTTCTATTCCCTGATCATCTTAATGGCCCTCCACTGGACTAGCTCCAGCATATCAATCTTTGTCTTGCACTGAAGGTGCCAGAAGTGGACACAATACTGCAAACGCAGCTTCACAAGCACCCCTTGCCTCAACCCTCTTTCCCCTGATATCCCTCTTCGACCTGCCACCTGGCATGTGATCAGACTTCACCATCACAAGTAGACATTATCCAACATCTCCATCAGGACACTAGCCTCAATTTCTCCTTGGCCCTCAGTTTCTCTACAAAGCTGCTATGTAGGTAGCCAACCCCTCACCCTGTACATGGGACTCTTTCCTGTCCCAAGCAGGTCTCTGCTATTGCTGAACTTCATGAGGTTTGTTACTTCATCTCTCCAGAATTCTGATGTCCCTGATGAGCAGTCCTTGCCCCTCCCTCCACTGTATTGACCACTTCCCTGATTTTTGCTCCTGACCACCCCAAGCTTGCTGACAGTGCCTTCTGTCCTGTCCCACCAGTCAGGTCCCTGATGGGCAGATTATGAACTGTATCACCCCAACAGGGACCCTCAAGGATTCACAACAGAAAACAGTGTTCAAGACCAGGCTGGATGGGGCTCTGTGTAACTTGATCTAGTGGAAGGTATCCCTGCCCATGGCAGGGGAGTTGGAGCTAGATGACCTTTAAGGTCCCTTCCAACCCAAGCCATCCCATGATTCTATAAAAATTAAACAATTTCACACATGTGTTGAATAAGTTTGAACACAAAGATCCTGGCAATTTTTCCAGCCCATCTTTTCATCCACCTATTCAGTTCATATTTCCTCAGTATTTTAACAAGGCTACTTTGGGACAGTGCCATAGCCCTGGCTATAGTCAGGGTAAGAAACATGCACTGCTCTACCCTCATCTGCTGAGCCTGTCATCTCATCACAGAAAGCAATCACTTTTGTCAGGCATGATATAAGCCTTAGTATATTCACTCTGTGTCCAGCCATCTTTGTCATTCACATGCCTGGCTGTAACTTTCAGAGGATTTGTTTCATGACCTCCCTGGGAAGGTTAAGAGTTCTCTCTTGATGCATACCAGTATATCCAACTAAGTACTGAACACGAAACCCTACCAGGGACAGGACAGACACCGAAAAAAATTGTCTCAAATACAGAGACATACATATAGGAGACAGACTGCACCAAAGCCTATTTTATAGGCCCAGCAACCCTGTTTTAGAGCTTCACCCATATTTAAAGGCTTCCATTTTATACACAATTGCTATTTTTAGTTATTAATATTACTATTTTTAAAAAGCATGGACTTCTATGTTCCCTTTGGTTTTCTGCTTTCCTGTACAGTTCTATTCACTAGTACAGACTACAGCTAAATGCCTTTATTCATATCCAGGAACATTATGCACAATTGTTTTCAGTGCATCATTTCTCTGGCACAACCTTTCGCCTTTGCCTGCATCTTTCAAATTTTGTTAAGAAAGCAAACAAAATCAAAACACCCTGTAGAACAGTAAACTGAATTTTGCTGAAAAAGCTAAGGAAAGTATAATTAAGAAACAAACCTCCTGGAGAAAAGTTCTCCTTCTACATATGCTTTTCTACTAAAACCTATGCGGCCACCTTCACAATACATATAACTTAGCAAGTGGCTGTGAGAGTCCTCAGCTGATCTCCAAGCTCACTGTGACTAAGCCAGTTATTTCACATCTTATTGCCACATGACACAGAAGCAGGAATAACACTGGTGGTAGACTTTCCAATTTAATGATGATGCCCTTGTCATTACATATTTTGAAGTGGATTTTAAACTTTATAGGTAACTGCATATTGATTCTTCTCAAATATGTGCAACTGGCTTTTGAATGAAGAGATCCTTCAAAAGCCCAGCAGCATAAGAAAGGCTTACACGTCTAAGCTAGTTCTTACATACACAGTAACAAAGTTAGTGAAATACACACTGAAATGTTAGCTTAAGTGTAGCAACAAAAAAAACCCAAAACACAAAACCCCAAAAGATGCCACCTTTAACACGGTTATGCAGGTTATATCAGCCACATGCTGGTTTGTATTTAGCCACTTGGTTGTGTTAAACTACTACAGTGTTTATTAAAACAGAAATAAAAGCACAGTATATCATAGAATATTTTTTGACTCACAGGTTCAGATATTTCTTAATTGTCTTATCTACCAAGAACCCAGTGATTTAAATAACTAGAGCACAGAGCTAAGACTCGTTTACATTATTATACAGGCAGAGGAACACATTCTCTTTACCTCAAAACGTGCTTAAATTTAAACTGCAAATCTGGACTCAAAATTGGAGAAGAGTCAAAGAAGATTGACATCAAGAGACCACTAGAGAATGTATGCTAGTATTTCTCTCATTCATAGTGATAGGAATCAGCAAAAAGAAAAGAAAATCATGAAAGACAAGTGCTATGATGATGAACAAAACCCTTCAGCCTTAACTGCTCACATAGAAGTTGAGTGCCTTTTGTGTTGCTGGAGAGACTGAGAAACAAAACCAAACATACACAGAGTCCACACAGAGTCCACACTGACAAGTGCAAGTGATTTCAGTTTTGATTTCAGAATAAACACTTTATTATGTATCACATTGCTTGTTTGACTTTCCCTGAAGCATTTAAGAACGGCTTGCCATGATCCACAACAAGATACACAAAACAGTTCTGCAACAATAAAGTTCAGTTAAATGAAACTTAAAACCAAAATTGTTGCTAACATTGGAAAATAAAAACCCAATGTTTTGCAGAAGAGATTTTTAACTTTAAGTATTTTTATCTATTTAGTTTCTTCTACATTTTTAACTTTTATCTCTGCTATGTGCATATAGTTAATAAAAAAGCTTCAAATAAATTACAGGTATAGTTATGCTATTAAGCCTCCTTATATACTATTTGCCAACAAGTATACACAAAATAATTGACAAAAGCAAGAATAAGGAGTTTTTTGACATGGCATCTGGTGCACTGTAGAGAAAGTTCTGATTTCTAATAGTAAGCCTAATAATTTTCTCTCTAGTAACTTCTCACAACATATGCTTTATGGGCAAGTGTATCCTAGCATGTACAGTCATTTTGAGACAGATCTGGACACAAGATACGATACAAAAGTGTATTCTTGCAGACTAGTCTACTTACTGTGCTACAACATCTCCAGTTTGCCATAAAACAAAAATAATTATTCAGCACTAATGGCAGCAGATATGAAAACAGACATACTAGGTCAGAGCAAAAGTACAAGAGCAAAACCAAACAGTAATCTTCAGTATAAGGCTCATCACAGCCTTTGTAATGCAGCTTGAGAATCTATTCAGCAAGAAAGTAAAACATTATGTTTAAACTTGTCCGGACCAACCAAGTCATACAAGCACATAAATAAATACTTTAAGTCTTAAATGTTCCTAAACATTGAGCACATGGAACCCTGGAGTACACATCTGACAGTTGGACTGAACAATATTGAAGTGTGTTATCAAGTAAATTTCTTATTCGAGAAAAAAGATAATAACTGGGAAAGTAATAGCAGTGATGTATTAAGATCTGATTAAGGTCATAATTGCATGAATTACAGAGAAACTCAGGCTCTAATATTGCATCTTCTTGGATGGAGAGCTCCCATTGGAATCCTGTTGACAGCAAAGCAGTGTTCCTTGAAAGATGTGCTCCTACCTAAAATTCTACTTTTGAGCTGAATTACAGGGCAGCTCTGAGGGTTAAATAATTTTTAGTATTTTGAAAGCCTACAAAGGTAGAACTACTAAGCAGAAGTCAGCTATAATCAACTTTGTATTTGCCCTTCATTGAAACAGACTTTTTTTGTTTCATCTTGCTAAATGAAACTAGAAAATCCTCTCCCACATCTCTACAGTGAGTAGGGGGAACCTGACTATTCTGGTCAATATATAGTTTCTACAAAAATTATCAGTAAGATTAGAGACAAATGTTTAACTAGCTTTGAGTTCTAACAAATACAGAAATGCAACAGAAACTGATCAAGACTTCAGTGTGCAAGGACAGTATTTTGCTACAAACAATTTGCCTTCAAATCAGTTTTCACATAGAAAACTTGTTTACAAAGATTAAAAGCTTGTCTTTACTTTTAAAAAGGTATTATTTTATTTTTAACTCCATGTGTTGTCAAGTACTTTCTCCCCAAAACCAAAGGATAGTTTAAGAAGAAAGCATAGCATCTGTAACATTTATCGTGTAAGGGAAAATTAATTTCAAGTATAACAGGTATACCTACATTTACTGTAGCCTTGTCAAGCTCTGCTTCGGAAGATGTAGGTGATAGGGGACTTATAGGACTTAGAGAGGGGGAGCTGTCCACACTAGAAATGTAGTCTGGGTCAGGAACATACAAAATCTATAAAGAAGATATAATGTAGTTAGAAGTTAGATATGTTTTCAGATTTACTTTAGATTTCCCATCAGTTCAGGTATATTTGCTATGCTTTCTCAAAATAAGCTACACAAAACCATTCCTGCTCCCATTACTTTTAAAAGAATTATGAGCTGATGGAATAAACAATACCATACAAAGTACTTCTTCCTTTTAGCTTTTCAAGTTTGTTAATTCTATCTTGACATAATTTTGATTTTCAGTCATAATAATTGAGGAAAAAGTTCAGAAGAAAGCATTGAAAGTATACAGCATGCCAGAAACACTCGATAACTGTCCAAGGAAGATCTGTCCAATTATTTCTCTATTACTCTGCTATTTGAGCAACAAGAAACAGATTGGGAAACAAATTCATAACATATAGCTTTTAGCACTGAATGCTAAAAAAAAAATAAAAAAAATCATCTGAAGTTATTCACACCTTTAATACCTTATTTTGGCCTTACCAGGCATTCAAGTTACCTAGAGAGAGTTCTGCAGCAATCAAAAATAAACACAGAATTTTGCCAAAAAGAGGACTAATACCAAATGGCAAATGATTAATTCCACAGCTAACCTATTACATGTCCAGGCCCAGCTTTCAAGAAGAAATAAAAACTGAAGGCAGAAACAGGGGGGAAAAAAGCAGTAGTGACCTATAATGAGTGATTGGTAATTCATATACTGCTGGTAAAGACAACAAGTTTTCAGAGTGGAATAGAAACATTATTCAATTTATTAAAATAGAATTGCAGGCAGTAACATGCAGCCATGGAACACTGTTTGTAAGTTGTACCCTGAATATGTCTCCTGAGCTACAGCTGATGAATAGCCTGCTATATTTGCAAAGTAACAATTTAGTTTGTACACAAGTGTTATTATACCATTAAGTATACCTAGTTTTAAAAGTCCTCTGATCTTATTTAAGTGAGACAGGTAGCTTTGTTACATGTTCCCTTTTTAGGCAGTTATTTAATAGGTAGAAGGAATTCACAAATTAGAGAAAAAAGAAAAACTCTTTTGCAAAGACAACAGGAAAACCAGTAAGAGAAGTTCTTTAACACTTTCTCTGGCAGAGATGAGAAATATAGGGAAAGAGGTCTTTGTTGGATAAGTAACATATATAATGTAGTAGTACCTGTCCAGGAACGACTGCTCTGGAGAAAAGCTTATTTAATTGAACCAGTTCATTGGGTGTTGTATCAAATTTCAAGGCAATACTGTTTAAAGTATCTCTTGATTCCACCTGTATCAATTGAGGAAAAAACAAACAAACAAACCTGTAAGCAGTTAGTTCAAATAGTGGCTCACAAATTTTATGTGTAGATTTACCAAGATCTTGATGACCTTGTAAGTGTTCATATCTTATGACTACCCACCCCCCCAAAAAAACCCAAAAACCAAAGCAACAAAGCCATCCCAAAAAACATACCTACCCCCTAAATATTAGTCTATTACAACGCCATATAAAGACATGTGCCTTTCCACTATGTTTCCAGGTGGTCAGAATTGTCAGTCACACACTTCAGCTACTACACCAGAACTTCCGTTCTATACATTCACTGCTGGGTACCACCGGCCCAATATACAATTGACTTGGTTCACAGAACCATTCACTCTCCCTCTTCATCTCCTCATTTCCATTCTTCACCTACAGGAAAGCTGAAGCAATCTCTACAAACATGAACACACTCTCTTACTACTCAAAATAAGCTTCTGTTAGACACTGAGTTTCAAGTAAAATCCATCACAGAGAAAATGCAAAAAATGCTGAAGCAAAACAGGTCAGCTAGTATGACAGTAGATGGAGCATCAGCATTTTGAGTAGGTGATTCCCAAGTAAGGAAAGGATTTTTTCAAGCTCATGTTTTCACCTCCATCTCCCAAAATTCAATATTCAATATGAAATACACCAGAAGAAAGCAAAAGCAAAAAAATTATTCAGAGAGTATTTATGAATAAAGAATTCAAAGCTTTAAGAAAAATGGAGATATAACAAGGGAGGATACAACTAACAAGTTTACTGCATAACAGCACAGAGCTTTATAAACACGGTATTAGGAAAAAACAAATCTTATCAGTTAAGACAAGATGAAGCTATATAATCTAAGCTATATTTGTGTTGCCAAACATAAGTAAAGATTGAGAATTGCCTTCCATAACATTTTGTAAAGGTGCACTTGTCAACCTAGATTCACTAAAGAAAAGACATAAGCATTGTCAAAGAAAAGGCAATTAGAATTAGAAACTTAAAAAAAGCTATTATGAGAATTCTTTATATATTAAGCCAATAAGCTAAACAAAGCAGCAAACATCTCTCTCTATTAGTATTTCCAGTATGAAAGACTGTATTAGTACCTCCTAGTCATTCAGTACTGTATGACTACAGATACGCAAAAACCAAGAATATTCTTGTATGCCATGTTTAACTGGTACTAAAGCAGAAATCAAAACAAGACTGTAATCAGACCAAATAGGTACTAACCACCAAAATCAGGGAATAGTAGTCTTTCCATCAGAAGCTCTACATAATACAAAAGGTTTGCTAAAACAAACTGTAAAGTAAGATTCAAAAGTTTTGCCTAAGTTTGATCTCACATAAATGCTGAAGGACAGTCAGCTTCTAGGTATTGCTTATGTATCACTTAATGATAGTCTAAAATCTCAGTTGTTTCTATCTTATGATATAAAACAAATTAAAAGCATTCAATTAAAACCCATGAAGCTTAAGCCCTCTAAGAGTGCATTCATTCTTTTCAGCCTTTAGAAATAAAAACATCTGGTGAGATAGCTTGGTAACTAAAGGGTTTCTCTTACTCAAACACAATGGCAAGTATAAGTTTCCTTTTCTTATTTGGCTGTGAAGTTTGTACAGGCAAATTTCCACTTTGCATGGGACTTCAAAGACTGGCACTGGTATCTTCTTAAAATAAAGACACTGTTCATGTAATAGAGACTTCCTGAAGTATCTCCCAAGATTCAAAGATCTACTTACCGATACTTAGGCTGTCTACTATTTTAATAAACAGAATCTGACAAAAGCTCAAAGAAAAACTTTGTGGAAAAGCATGGAATAACAAATTGAAAACGTGCCACCACATACCACAGCCAGTCCCCAGCTTTTCCAACCATTTTTCCCCCATCAATTCAATACTAGAAGAGGGGGTAAAAAAATCATTCCTCCTCTCTCAGAAAAATTTCTATATATTATAAGGTAGCTATTTAAATGGTATTCTGAATATTATGAATCTTATATAAATATTTGGATATTAAAGCACTATGCTGCATCTTCTTTGATAAGAGAAGGGAATGATGAACAGTTTTATTCCCTACAACAGTCAAAAATGGACCTGAGGAGGCCAGCTGGTGCCTTGAAGTGGTTCAATACGTATCATGCACTGGCTTTGCTTGCTTCAGTATAAAGACTGAAAGATACTAACTAATAAAAGTGTTTAAAAAAAACAAGGATCACTCATTCAGCACTGCATAAATTCACACACTCTGCTTTATACAATAACTTTTGTTGAAAAGGTTCCTTAAAATATAAGGAACTTTCCTCAACAGCAAAAACTTCTAGTCATCAACTCTTCCACAGAGGTAAAACACATAAGATCTTATTTTCCTGTTACTTCTACCTTATGTTGTCACTTACATAGAATTTTAGACATATTTATAAGTTCATCAAAATCAATTTTTTATGGGTTTTACTAAATGCAGAAAGAGTCACTTAAAATCCTTACTTTTCATTTTCCTTTTCCAATAAAATCCCAAAACAAACACTCTCTTCAAATCATTTTGTCCCTATTTGAGCAGAGATGCATCTCATTACCCCTTTTCCATTTACAGAGCACTATTTACATACCCATGTTTGCCATGTGTGTACCATTAGACAGAGCTTCAATCACCATTAACTATGGTTCAAACCGCCTTCATTTCCCTCAAATTAACGGCTGGCAAAGTTATTTTAAACCTAATTTAATGAACTTCACTGTCATTGCATCTCAATATTTGGAATCACTTATTCTTCCATTAAAAATTACACATCAAATATATATGAATCACAGTGTAGAAAGAATTATTACTTTCTTATTTCAAGACTAGATGTCCAACAACCAGAAAACAACAAAACAATAGTTGCAAGAGTATTAAAATGAGCTAGCAAAATAAATAGATGGGAAGACTGGAAAGAAGGCTAAAGACACAGGGGAGCAGACACCACCACTTTGGCATGTACCCAAGCCTTTAAAAATGATTATGACTATATCAACTAATTGTTAATAGGACTAATGTATATAGTATACAACATTAGGAAAACAGAACCACAATTATTTCTTTCTTCTGAAAAGGAAGATCAGCAATAAGTCTTTCCTTGAAGTCATAAAACTACTAGCATGCTACAATCACTGGTGATCAGTGGCCAGCACTGTCCGCGTATGCTCCATTTATCTGTAGTTGGCTCTTCTAACACCTGTAGGTAGGCACTGGTTATGTCTGTACATGTAACACAAAAGGCTTCCAATGCAATGTTAAGGTAATGAAGTTATGTCAATTAAGCAATGTAAAGACGCTACTTCCAGAACCCAAAAAAATACTCAAGGAAGTTCTAGCTAGTAACAATAATTCACCTAAACTATTTGCTCTGTTGGTCCTCTGAGCCTGTTCACATTCATCAGCTGTGTGCTGAAAGAACCAGCCGTGAATTCTGACAACAGATAATATCAATTTGCATCTAATCTGTCAACTGACATTTAGAAAAGGAGAAACTATACGAAATTAAAAAAAAAAATCTGTTCACTGTCTAAGCAATATCAGCAAAAATAAACCAGTTTTCTGTACCTTTTAGAGGCAGTTTAGGACTTACTTCCTTCAATTACTACCACATCTGTTTTCAGTACCATATCTGTTGATGCATTCTCTCTGGTATTACATACAGAACAGTAGTTTCAAGTTTTTACATTTTGGGAATTTTAGATGAGAATCTTAATCATTAACTGCTTTTTGGTTTTAGCTTTAAAGTGAAAATATATTTTATTGTTTATTTGTCCCCACAGTAACTATTTTCTTTTTAAAAAAATTCTGGTGTGAAGTCCACTTCACAATAAAGACCCATAGTTTGATAGTTTGCATCAGTAAACTACCACCTCACTCTAAACCTCAGGAATACAAGACCTTCCCTCCTAAAACCATGTAGCCACTGGAAAAACTAACACATTAAATTTTAATTTAAAAAAAGGCAATGAAAGCCCACTAACTTTTTAGCAATGCTGGGAGGTGAGCGAGAGTCTGGTTTCTGCCTTCATCCTTCTACTACTTCTCAAACAAGCAACACATGCAGGCAGATAAATACATGTGTGTGTTGTTACTGTCAGAGGCAGTAGGACTAAGTCAGAAACCAGACATAAATAAGTGCATCTCTCCACATAGAATAAAGTCATAAATAACAGTAGTAGCAAATTAACACAATAGTTACCAGATCTCTCATAGTGAACCATCAGCTCAGTTCCTAGAGGTTAGATCTGTGTATTTTATTAAAACATATATGCCCAACATTCAACCAAAAGCTCCAAAAACTTGATGCTACGGAAGTACTTCATGAGCTTCATGAGTGAAATGTACAGCAAGACCCATGAGAATAGAGCATTTGTGAAGCCGGAATGCACCATGTTCCACATATGCAACAGGCTCCTTTAGAAGCCGGACTAAGTTTAATGACAAAGAGTTTTGATTCTTGTGAATCATCTTTTTGACTCACAAGGAAGTGATGCATACTTCAGTATGTATTAAGAAAACTATTTTTGGCTCTAAAACCCCACCTACTGGAACACAGAAACCTGCAGAAGTATATGACAACTTGACACAAACACACTAGGTTAAAAAAAGGAATGCTTGTTGCTTTAACTTTGCCCGGAATCTTACGTACCAAAGTAAAAACACGCACATAGTGGCAAGAGCCAATTTAAGGGATTTATTGAGTATGAATGCCAGTAATACAGACCTACAACTGACCCTTTTTTCCTATGTTTCAGACATAATGGGGTTAATGTAATAGAAACAGTCACCTTAATATTAACGTTCTTCAGCTGCTAGAACCCAAGCAGCAGGAATTTATGTTTTGGACTTCAACTTCAAGGAAGTCTTTAGTATAAGCTAGAATTATATTCAAATTCTAATATAAGCCACACTAATGAAGTGCTTCTTGCTCCCAATACACACATACTGTCTCTTCAAATGACTATCACAGCCTTCTCAGTAGTTAAGCAGTATCACAGCTTCGCTTAATATAACATTAAGAGTTAAGTTCTTCATTCTCCCCCATCTCCTACTCCTGGAGTAAGAGAATATCAAGAGGTCAAGTAAAGACCTTTTATAAAGAAGTCCTCAATTTTATTTATCACATCCAGCTTCAAAAGCATTCAAAGATAACTGTGACAGACTTTCCCTATTTTAACATCAATTCTATAAGCATTATTTATAGGCTTAATTATATTTCTTGTGTATAACACAAGACAGATACTTCTCACTTCTGTTTCCCTTAGTAACCACAAATGTGAAAAGCTGACTGCAGCACAGTTTGAGGGTCATTTCAAGAACAGAACATGGCTCCATTTTCAGATACTGATGCAGAAACAGTTATACAGTAAAAGGTATAGATCTAGGGAAATCATTAGGAGACCACCAGAAGGTCAGTATCAAGATACAGCTTCCCTTCCAAACTTAATTCTGTTATTTCTCCTGACAGCAACATCTTATAATAATGCTGAAAGCAGAGAACTTGCACGTGATTATGTAACTATTGTTATTTATTGTTTCCAAGTAGTTACCTAAAAGTGAACCAGTTAGATTGATTAGCTTGGGATTTTTAAGGAAAAAAAAAAGGCATTTAAAGGGGAAAAATTAGCATTACTCCTCAAGTACTACCAGCTAATTCCCTGATTTAATTTCCTTCAAATTAAACTATCAGATATACAGAATTCCAAGATTAAAGGTAATGCACATTACAGTTTTGGTTATATTTTGTAAAGAAACTTTTTAGTCTGCACTTGCTTCAAAATAACATTCTAACAATAAATCAGTGACTTACGGAGTATTCAAGAGTCCCTCTAGGCTTTTGAAAAGACATTCGTCGCCCATCTTTCTTGTCTGGGGTCTTCTTCTGGCCAGTGTCTGAAAAAAATTGAGGCAATGCGCGTGTTAAATTCATTTTCCTCTCTCAGTACTGTCACAGGCTGCTGATACAGCCCCGTGGGCAGACATCTAATTCACCAGTTACACAGCTTGCTCCTGCTGATTCTAACAGACACCAGCTGCTAAAATAGGGACTTCATTCCTCTGCAATGCTTTAAGAATTCGACCAATGCAAACAACTGATAACTGGAAATCAACTAACTGCATAAGTACTTGCTTCTATCCAGGAAGGAACTTATGAAGAAAGACTAAACAGGAGACTAACGCTATCAGGCAAGCAACATCTCTGGAATTACTGTGGTTAATTGATTCTATATCATACCCAGTCTGCTCTCATCTGGAGGGGAGATGAGATGATCTAGAGTTCCTGCATGTTCGATCTGATCACTGGGGGTTTTTTGTTGCTGTTTGACAAGTACATAGTATTTACAGCTTTTTAATAAAACAAAGGGTATTAGTGTTAAACTTCATAATTATCCTGTAAGTAGCAAACATGCAGCCTGTACATAAACACTAAAGATCCTAAATAAATAAAACAAATTAAGAATTATTCTTTTTATTGGGGCACTGTATTTTGATGACCTCTATTTCACAGGCCAAACTGATAACAGTTTATACCTACAGTATGTGCTACTTCCTTATACAACTGGCTTGATATTTATGATAACCACAATGCACCAGTGTACTTACATGATTCAACAGAAAGCATTCACATCTCTAGAAAAGTGAGGTTTTTAACATATGCATTTATATACACATATGCCTTTTTTTTATGAATCTCTTGAGCAGTAAAGTCTCAGTCACACACCCTCCATCTTCAATAATCTGCTATTAAAGAGCCCTAAATACCTACGTGAACGAGACCTTGAGTTTTCATGCTACAATAGGATTAGTTATACTCCCATTTTGATACATTCAAGTTTGTTACCATAGTTTACTCATACATTTCAAGCCAAATCGAATAAAAGAAGAAACCTTATAAAATATATTTTTAAAAATATTTTAGCATTGCTACATTGAGAATTGAAAACTTACTGTATATGTATTTAAGACTCATCTGATGTACTAAGGAAACCTACTACAAATTGACAGCATCTTTTGTGCATTATTAATTTTAATTAGTATCTTGACCGCAACACTGGAGAAGAGACTAGACCAGTATTTGCACAAATTCCATACACTCACTCTCAAATTTCTACATGGATAGCTGAAACTATCAGGGTATGGGGGGCAAGGGGGCAGAAGCAGCATAAATCACATAGAAAGTTCTACACTGCCAAAAAATATAAAACAAAATAAAATATTTAAAAAATCACAAGAAGAAACCCACCTCTGAAAATATGTTACATTTGCTATATAGGACAAGCTGCAGAGGACAACAAAAGTGATTTCTAGAAGATCCAACAAGCTCCCATGGTATTCTTCATATACATAAAAAATGTATATATATATATAAATAAAGGTATTTCTTCCTTTATTTACTAATAGCAGTTTTTTAAAGCTTCGCTGACAGAAGTTCATTTCTGATTATATTCATAGTTTTCAAAGGTACAAACATCTCTAGAGGAACAAACCAACTCAGTAATTAATAAAATACACTAGAATTTTGCATGTAGACCCAGCAGCAGACAGTCACCCCTCCATGGAGGTCAAATACTTTGTTACCAAAGTTTTTACCTGACCTTGCAACACAACAGGTGCCTCCTCAACAAGCTACTGAAAAACTGTCAAAAGCTGCTTGACTGTAGCTATTACAAATTTTTCGGTCCTAATCAAAGCTTTGCCAGTAGCCTAATAATTTTCTTTCAAGAGCAATCTGGGTCAAATGCTCCTAAGCAAAATTCCAAGGATGCAACTGAAAATAGACTGATCTCATCCAGGACCCCATACGTGCCTTAATATATACATGAAGAGCCTCTATTGCAGAACAAGTATTTTCTTCCTCTCCTCCCCCCATCTCCATTAGATAGAAATAAAGAAGCCCCACACTACAAATATATATATACACACACACTTCATTTGTATATAGCCCAGTGTAGCTTGTTTTTTTTTTGTCAACCCAAATTTAAGTTTCCTTTTTCTTCATGCTAGTCCAAGCATCTAAAGAGCTTGCAGAGAGGTGCTAGTCTCAAGATGGTTGAGATAAACCATCTTCTCCCTCTCCAGTAACTAACAGTAGAATAAAGTCTTATACAAATAACCACGTCTGTTCCTTATGCCATAAATAAAAATGGAAAATTATTTGTTCTTCACAAAGGAAGAACCTGCTACTTTAGACTTAGAATCACAGGATCATCATAAAATGTCCTGACGTGGAAGGGACCCACAAGGATCATTAAGTCCAACTCCTGGCCCTACACAGGACAACCCCAAGAATCCCACTGTGTCCGAGAGCATCGTCCAAATGCTTCCAGTCCCCAACCACCCTCTGGAGGAACCTTTTCCTAATACCCAACCTAAACCTCCCTTGACACAGCTTCAGGCCATTCCCTCAGATCCTGTCACTGGTCAGAGAGGAGATCAGTGCCTGTCCCTCCACTTCTCCTCATGAGGAAGCTGTGGACCACTATGAGGTATCCCCTCAGTCTCCTCCAGACTGAACAGACCAACTGACCTCAGCCACTTGTTGTGTGGCTTCCCCTCTAGGCCCTTCACTATCTTCAGAGACTTCAGAGCAATCTGGTAACTTCAGGAAAGTAAGAGCAACCACAGGGTAGAGGTGAGGAAGGAAGGTCCCTGTTGAAGGCACTTCATAGTAAAGCAGATGCCAGGAGAACTCCTACCACAAAATTTCTAGGAGTTTATAATCTGCAGTTAGGGTTAACATCATCCCCTCGCATACTTAAGATAGTAAATCCTACTTCTCCCATCAGTGCCCACTTTCATTCCTTCTCTCCGTCACAGTATTATCTCCCCCTCGCTAGATGGATCCAGGTTTCAAGTGTTTCATAACCTACCATGATTTAAGTCTCTGGAGTCAAGAGGAGATGGAGGCAGGGAATGCCAAGCTATGTGTGTGCGACTACCCAGCTGGCTCAGCTACCAAAATCCACACCTCTGCCCACAGCCCAAGTGCTTGAGCTGCCTGTTCATAAAGAACACATTTATTTCACCTCACCTCTTGGAAACAAAACTAGGAGATATTTCAACTGTGAAAATAGGTCAGAGCAGTAGAGATATGAACTCAACCTCCCTGATGACACACTACAAAGCCTCTCTCTCACTGAAAGAGCAGGTTACTTATTTTTGAGGAGAAAGTAAACCCATCTTTCAGCCATTCCAGTGCCCCTAGTACTCTAGGAAGCACATGAAAGTAGAAACAACTACCAGCATAGAATGCACAGTCTGATAAGTCCTCAGAACCAACAAGAATCAGTCGCATGCTTTCATGTTACCTATTCTCCTGATAACTGTTGCACTGGAGATCATCTTGTTAGATTACAATCAATCCTTATGTCATCTGCCAGCAGTGAGACTACCAAAAGCTCATGTTCTCAGACCACAGGTAGAAGAAAAACCTGCTGCCACTGACCACACTACGCACAAAGAGTCAAGAATAACTTGTTTAGCAAGAGGATCTGCGGTGCCAGGTTATCAGAGCTCTTAGCTGTGCTGTTTTAGACAGAAACAAGACCGCCGCTTTCGTAACATCAGGGTTGATGCTTTAATTCTTAACTACCTTTTAACAGGACTGAGCCTCCACAACAGCTCAAAACACTGAAGTGATAAAATGAATGTCAGATCAACAAATTACAAGAAAATATTTCAACTGCCTAGGATTTCAGAGACTAGAACTAGAAAGACACAGAAGATTGTTCAAAAGGACACCAGACCAATATTTAGTCTGAATGCATGGCACAGAAACTCAGGATTAAGACTGCAGCATAAGAACGATTACATATAATCCTCAATATAAACAGAGAGAAAGACTTAATTGTTCCAACATATTTCTGTAAGATAGGAAAAGGAAGGTTATGAACATTATAGTTTAAGAACACACAGTTCTCAATGGGGCAGCTTTGTCCTTAAAATACGTAATAGATAGTGGCACTATTCAACCGAAAATTGAAGACAACTGAAGTTAAAATTTTACATTTTATAGGAGGGGTTCTACTAATCACGTCTATGTAGCCACCGTGGCGCTGAATTTTGGTCAAGTGAAAACATTATTGTGGCACTGCTAGCTCAAATTGTTATGCAAAGAGTGACATTTCTCGTTTCTTAGTATGTTGTCTGAACTGAATTGTTGGCCTTTGATTTATTGTTTGCTGATGCTTCTAGCACAACCTTTGGACTTCTGGCACTAAGAGCTGGTAAAGAGAACTAGGATACATGCTAAGAACTGCTTAGGAGAATCTTCAAGCTCTGCATAGAGCAAAATGTACTAATTTTCCTTTTCCCTACTATTTTCTGCAAGATAAGCTTAAATCTCATGTAACTTGCAATGTTTCTCAGCTGCTGATATTCATTTCACTGTAACAGAAATTACAACAGTCACTTTTTCCAGATGAATAAATTAATAAACCAAAAAAGTATCCTCTGAGAAAAAGCGAGGAAGTCAGTGATTATTGCAAACTGTTTAAAACTAATAAATTAGCTTATTATGGTCAAGAAGATAAGAAAAATATTATTTATACACATATACACACCCTGTAACAAGAATGGCACATTTATGCGTCAGATTTACAGGTGTTTAAAACAAAGGAAGAGGCAGCAACTTTGTAAAATTCTTGTCAAACATGCAGTTTTTCACAGGATCTTAAACATGCAGCACATATGGGGTAATGAATCATGAGAAAGTAAGAAAAACAGTCTTTGAAATATTCTCAAATACATTGTTATTTAGCAGTACAAGGAACTTGCTAATTGATAAAATAGGGGAAGTACAGATATTACATCTTTATTAGATTAGTTCTGCTCAATAGCAATTAGATCATTATAATCTATTCATAAAGAAACAAAAGAGATTAAAGGAGGAAATCTTTATATTCCCTAAGATCTGGTGACCTGACACTCCTAACAGCAGGGACTACCTCACAGTCAGCAACTGCCTCATTAACCCTTCTCCCTGTTCTGCAGTTAGATATGCTTATGCTAATTACAGGAATATTATTTTCAGTTATCTTCCAGTGTCTTAGGAACCAGAAACAAAGAGGCCCTAATAGTAACCTACAAGATGCTTCTAGCCTACAGTTTTCTAGCCAAAATGGTAGGTTTTCAGACCAAGGCAGTGTCATAAACAATGCCTCCTTCAGTCTCCTCTCGCTAAGCAACTGCTACTTGTTCTGTGATTCAGTCTTTCCAAGCAAGTCATGCTCTCAAAATTCTTGATCCTTATCACTGCTCTCCACATGATGCTTTTGTTCACATTTTTCTCAGTCAAACCCCCAAGCTAAATGCATCCAGGACCTTGCTACCATTGTATCAGCACTTCAAATATCAAAACAGCTTTTTCCTGCAACATAGATACAGCATAGATCAAGTTCGTTTTGTGATCTCCCTAACACGACTCTTTCCTTCTATTCAGTCAGCTGCATAGCACATAGGCAGAAATAACTTAATGCATGATTTCGGGATAGAAAACAACTGAATAGAAGTAAACTTAAGACAGGTCACTTCTCCAAATGGCTAGGAGACAAAGCAGCTCCATGCATGGACATTCCTGGTATGTGCATCACATGGGCTTTATTCTGAAAAAAGACTTCACATTTAAAAGTAAATAGAAATGCTTTATCACATTTTCAGATTGTGCCACAGTATGGGTTAATCAACAGTAAGCTTCTTTTTGTGTTCCATCTGAGATACATGCATATAGTCTAATACATGAGAAACTACCTAACTGCAATTTCCAGGTACTGTACAAACTCTCTGCAGACCAAATGTATTTATTAATGAAAACTTGCAAAAATCTTGGCTGTTCTGCTGATACAGTAAGTCAACTTTTCCAATAATAACTGTCTGCCTCTTTCAGATATTAAGATGCACAACTAAATGGGCTTAAAAGTCTACACAATATCACATGAATAGCTTGACCATCAAGCAGCCATATCAAGTTAGCCTTAGACATCTTTAAGAGTTTACACTTTGCCTTATCACACTTAAACCAACAATACCTACTTTTTCTTAAAGTAGAAAGTCAGTCAGCTTATCCTCCTGACCTGAGCACCACAACTGCTCTGCTATCATGCAGAGGGATCTGCTGTGTGTGAAGTTATACCCAGTGCTCCAGTAAACACCTCACTGTACAAGTTTATTGCATTAGGTCTGCAGGTAACAACGAACTGGGGGGACCAGTCAACATACATGATGGCAGGGGCTGCCATTCAGAGGGACCTGGACAAGCTGGGGGAGCAAGCCAACAGGAACCTTATAGAATTAAACAAGACAACAGTCTTCTGCGTGGGAAGGAAGAGCCTTTTGTGCTGTACAGGCTGGCACTGCCCAGCCAAGGAGCAGCCCTGCTGACAAAAATCCAAGAGTCTTGGTAGGCAGAAACTGGACAGGAGCCAGCAGCATGCCCTGTTAAAAAGGAGGGACAACAGAATCCTCAGCTGTGTAACTGTGACCAGCAGACAGGGCACTGGAGAGAAGCAACTGTTATCCTTAACTCGGCACTCAGACTGCTTTTGGAATACTGGCTCTAGTGTCCCTGTCCCGCTCTCCCCCAGCCCTGCTCAATATAAGAAAGGCATATATAAACAAAAACCATTTCAGTGAAGGGCCAACCAAGGTAGTCAGGGGCTGTGAGAACAGGCCAAAAGAACAGAGCCTCTCCAGCCTGAAGCAGAGGTGGTTTTGAAGGACTGGAACAGCAGCCGTCTTGTACCTTCTACATAGTTTCCCCACAGGTGCCAAGATGACAGAATCAGGTTCTTCAGTAACACAGCAGGAGAACAAAAGACAACAGACACAATGGACAAACAGGAGAACTTCTGACTGGGAATAAGGTGAAAAAATTAGTTGCCTAGAGCAGTTATGCAGTTTCCATCCTTAGACATTTCCATAGTCCAGCTGAATAAAGCAGTCAGAAACCCAGCCTGAAGTCATCATCTTCCCTATGTTAAGCAGGATTAAACAATCCGACTTGCAATTTGAGTTCTCTAACTATGATTCCTCCCACATTTTTCTGGCAGGCAATACAGATACACGATGCCACCACCAAGTCAAACCAGAGGGAGATTTACACATATAACACAGCAGGGTGTGTTGCTTACTGATTAACAGAAAATTATTATTCATACATGTAGTTACTTGAAATGCTGCAATAAGCATGCAGGCTCTCAATAAAACATCACCTTCTAAACTATTTAAATGTTAGAAATGGAAATTAACTAGAAAATTAAAATAAAAACACAACATGACACATTAAAACAAAAATGTAATACAGTCAAAGGATACCAGAGTATGAGTAAAAAAACCCATTAGATTATATCTGTTTCAGTCATCTGCTAGATTAGTTTATAAACTGAACTTCAGTAAAACATCCGATACATCATAACCCCGCTGAACAGTAAAAAAATGGATTAAGAGTTGTGAAATATGTCAACAACTCAGTAAAGGGGAGAGAGAAATAGAAACTAGGAATTTGGAGGGGTATATGGATCCCAATGGACTGGTTTTTAATACAGTTCAATTGCACATGAGCAAACTGACTCAAAAGGACAATCAACAGCAAAGGCAGGGCAAAAGGACAACAAATTCTGCAGCCCCAAGGCTTGGAGGAGAAAAAAGCAGGGTGAGATGTAACAGCACAAAAGCAGAACATGAAAAGATCATTTAACATCACATACACCAAGGGAATAGTCCAAAAATCCTATATACTAGTAGCACATAAGTCTCAAGAAGAGATTGTGCATACATTAACATATCACAAGATGACTGAGTCACCAGCCTGATACATTCCAAGATTACATTTGCTTCTTATGCTTGTACCAATTGAAGTATTTTCAGACATGAAAGTGAAGCATTAATGTCTTTATAAAGGGTGTTGGTACATTTCATATGTGCTTCATCCGGAACAGCACGTACAAGAAAACTTGCAGAAGTGTGTCTCCCCAGTTTGAATCCTCTCTCATACTTTATCATACACCTGTTAATTTCTTAAGAGTGAAGTACTGAACTAAGATGAAGTGAGAAAATAAACTACCTTATTCTTATGTTTGCTTTATTCTAAGGCAGATTTTTAGAAAGGAAGACATTAACTTTTACAGCAGGGCTTGAAAGATGTATTGTAACTTGGCTCTGCACATTTATTTTTCTAATGCACTGCTGCCACCTTGGCCACAGTAAAGAGGACTGACAAGCCACACAGCTTACTGGATGTACTGCTTATCTTACCAATCAAGAATCAGAGGCGGTAAGAAACATGTAAATAAACCCATAGGCCACATGGTTCAGAACTGAACCATCAAGTTGAACCTGAGGGAGAAAAACAACAACAGTTTAATAGAAGGTGTCCAGAATAACTTCGCTGACACAGTGGTTGAGAGGAGCGTCTGAATAAGGAGTTCTGAATCACTGATTTTTAACTTCTGTACTTAATGAGACACATACTGCAGGAAGTCAAGACTTTCTGTGCAGTGTATCTTCTCCCTCCATTAAGCGACCACAGTCAGAAGTGAGGTGAAAATGTCTAGGAGGGAAGAAGCACAAGGCTCCAGGTATGAAAGTATATCCTCACAGATTCAAACTTTTATCTGGAAGAAATCTCTTAAGTACATTTACTCCAGCCTCCAGTTTGAAGCAGAATTATTGCCAACATCAAATCAGGTCAGCTTAAAACTGTAATCTGTCCCAGTGGTGGACCACTGTGTGCAAAGTTTTTTCTGTTGTCTAATTTGAATCTCCCAAGCTAAAACTCATGGCCATTGCCACTTCTTGATTTCTTACTACTGAGAAGAGTGTGCCCCTTTAGATAGATGTATGTCATAATTAGATTGCCTCTAGGCTGCCTTGGGCTCCTCTGCATGACTAAAGCCCAGCTCTCTCAATCCCTCCTCACAGGTCATATGCCCTGTGCCCCTAAACATAGTGGCTGGACCCTCTACAGTTCCTCAGCAGCTTTCTTTAACAGTGGTACACTGAAGCAAAGAGTACACTCGACATACAATCTCAGCAGAGCCACAGAAAAGAAGTAAAATGATGTCCCTCACTGCTGGTCACATCCTCCTTACACAGCAGACAAAGCAAACAGCAGACTGACCTATGAGATGTGCTGTCAGTTCATTTAAGTAAGAGGTTTGTATAGATGAGACTCTAATTAAACTGAACATTCAAGCTAATTCTGCAGTAAACATAATCCTTAATCACACATTCCCTAAAGCCTGGAGTTGCATGTTAAAACAAATAAAAACACATACAATAAACAAGAAAGCTACACTCTGTTCTACCTAAAGTTTCTAGGTAAATCCATGCCTTGAATACATACATACATACTAGCTCTTCCTATAAATTATCAATTGACTATATTTAGAAGCTATATTTCAAAGCTCACAGACCTTTTAGAAGAAATAAACTTCACACTCTGATACTGGTAGTGCCTTTTCTAAAGCCAGATGCATTCTCCAGAATTTCTGGTTCTCTTTGCACTTTTATCCTCTATCGCAATCATTAAAAGAAAAAAGTATCTCTCTAAAGTTTTTTCACTGACTTGACTGGGACACAAACAATGTAAACTGGTTAAACAGGTTTACAGCCTCCTATGGCACTACTCAGTCTCCCAATGACTCCTTTTTCTCTACTAAGAAATACTATAAACCACTGAATGTATCCAAAGACATGATTTAAGGCACAGCACTTGAACAGACTTGCCTCCTTGAACTTTGAAACCTAACAGAGCAGCTGTTCAACTGTTCAGAAAGACAAGCATGAAAACAGTAAAGGTGAAATGACTAATATTACATGAATAAAATTGAGATACTTTACTGTAAAAGTTAAATTAAAAAGTAAGAATATAAAGGTTGGGGTTTGTTTCAGAAAAGGGGAAACATGGTTTTAAGGCATTTATGAAGAACTATTCTTTTAAGAAATAATGCATAGTCCATGCAAAGAAAATGCACACTGAGAGCCCTAAGAAGGCAGGTAGGCCTGGATCCAGAACACTGCACACAGAGACTAAATATTTGGAGTAGTTAGGATTTGCCAGTAAGTCTTAAGCTAATGCTAGGGGACCCATCTCTAATTAAAACAGAGATTTGATTTCAACTGAAGCATTGTTACAGCTTCCACAGCACCCATTACCAGGGCACAGGTGGTTTGTGAAAGTCAGCAAAATGCTTGCCAGAAGAATTCCACAGTCACAAGAATTTGTTTCTGCTGTAACTGAGAGAAACCCCATAAAGAAAATAGCGTGGGAGGGCCATGGTCTAATTGCCTTGCACAGCATGCTTTGCCTAGGTGAGGAAAAACCCCAAGTTTAGTTCTGTCAAAAAGGCATATTAAAATCCATATACACAGAAACGCATCCTGCATTCCAGAACTGCAGTCACTTTTCATTAACACAAATTTTAAGTATTACATTATGAAAGCATCTGAGAAAATACATTTTTTGCTCAAAGCTAGAGGGGAAAGAAAAAGACCTAAAACATTACAATGCAGTCTAAGTCAATCCTTTGCCCCAGAAGAGGGGGACAGATAGTCAGAGAGCTTTTCCCTCCAAGAAATCACATGTATCACAGGAGATGCTTTATACTAACAGCTGAACACAAGGCCTTGTAACTGATTAAGAGACCACAGCACGCTAAAGCATGTCACTGTCATTTTGGTTCTGCAAAAGACTTTAGGTAATCTTTGTCAACAAGCTTTTAACAGTTTGCAGAGGTCTTATTCAAAGTATTTCATTTCACTACTGAAAAACAAATGATTGCCTCTTTCTCTCTTTGTATGTCTGGGTTGGGGGGGGGGAAGAGGGACATGAAACAAATAAAGAGTGGCACTGTAAATATAGCTGGTTACCTATTATCCTTTCTGTGCAAGAAGCGTGATCCAATGCACACAAGCAGACACCATCTACATCTGACATACTGCATGTACATTCCTATTGCTTCACCTCCTACACACTGACCTTGTTACTCTTGATGAAAACCAACTATTTCACTCTTCTAAAATAACCTACTGTAACAAAGAAATTTAATTGACTTTAATATTACATTTCAGTAGAGACATGAATTCAACCTTACCTACAGACTATAACAAGTATACATTCATCCACTTAGCTCCTCGAGACAGAAAAAAGAAAAAGAGGAAAATATTTACTATCCATCATACACTGTTCTTTATATTATCGTACAGCACTTTAACAAACTTAACTTCATATGTTTTTTTCTTTCCAAGCAGTCATTACATCATGCTGCTTTTACTAGTTATGCCGTGGCTTGTTTGAAATCCCGAATCACCTCTCCAGAGTCCTTACTGCCTGCTCTTCTGCATAAACAGTGTGTGTGCACTTGCTGACCACCCCCCCTCCGGTTTTCACGGTATTTCTTGCCCATGTGAGTGCTCACTTCAGATGAGTAAGTTACAGTACCCATACCTACAGCCCAACGACACTATCAAGAAAAGGGATGACAATAGCAGTCCTCTTATTCCCAGGCAAAGGACAAGGAGTCACTTACTGCCTCCTGACTGACCTGTTTGGCCACTGAGAGGCAGAGGTACTACTTCTGCCTTTAGCATCACTGAGCCTACTTTCCAAGGACTATTGCCTGTTCATCAGGAGCACTAGAGCGGCAGAAACCACCTCGTACACAAAAGAGATTTCAAACCAAGGAGTTTGCGCTCCCCGAGTTTTCCTTCACACGGGTCGGTGAGGGTACCAGGAGAGGGAGGCAAACGAAAGTAAGTGTAGTAGTTCTGCCAGTGAAATCAGGAAGACGTTCAGTCGGTTTTTGCTGTTAGACCCGTGCCCGCGGTGCAACCGCTCCGGAACAGCCCCAGCCCGGCAGTGCCCGGCGCACACGCGGCCCTTCCCCGGGAGCGGGGCAGCACCCGCGGTCGGCTCGGCTGGGACCCTCTCCCCCTCCTGCTCCGCTCGCTCACGCTCCCCCCGGAGCTCGCTCCCCTGCAGGGAGGCTCAGAGGGGGCGAGACGGCGAGCCGCCACCCGGG
>VZRE01012196.1:0-39305 GCA_013396775.1 Cephalopterus ornatus | reverse complement strand
GCCCTTGCCGGTGAGGGCGCTGAGCGAGTCCATGGCGGCGCTAGGGCCGCGAGGGCGCCATGGCCGGGCGGGCACCGCGCGGCCCGCGCGCAACTTCGGCAAACTTCGGGCGGCCACGCCCCCCTTTAAAGGGGCCGGGCGGGGCCGGGCGGGGCGCGGGGCTGCCCCCGCTCCGGCACCGCCACACGCGGGACATCGCTTCCTTCTGCCCTCAGGCCGCCTGTGCACCTCTGTGCACTTATCCACGGTTCGCGGAGTTGTTTATGTTTCCTGGAAGCTCACTGCTTTACAACCGTGTACTGCAAAGCTCTCTTACGAACTTCCAGCTTTCCCGTCTCAGCGTTCCCAAGCATGAAAGTCAAGAATCAAGGCGATCTTCTTAGTTTTAAATCTTGAGTCTTCAAGTCCTGGATTTGAAGATGTTTTTCCACCGGACCGTAAAACAGGACCAGCTGTGCCGCTGTGTGGTTTCGCTGCTCTTCTTTTGACCCTGCCCTCTCAGTGTCCCTGCTATCCTGGATGCCACCGTGCTTGCTGTGCCAGCCAGCCATGTCCCCGTGCCCTCCTTAGGGTGTTTGCCAACACTGATACCCGACTCAACCTTTGAGCCGGCTAGGTTACTTTAGTCTTCCAGCAGAACTTACCAGGTATACAGTTTTGCTTTCTTTTTGAGAAAGACGTTCGATTTTTGGTGTTCATTTGTACCCTCCAATTCTTTGTCCCCACAGTTCTTGGAACGCTTTAACGTTTGAAGAAACAAAACCAGTTGGAACATGATCCAAAATATTTTAACAGAAAAAGAAGTACCTAAGGCATTGAATCTCATAATGAAGATCTGCCTTATGATGTGCGTTCTGCATGTATTGAGGCTGAAAGAACAGCCATATAATGATATTTATACCTGGGCCATACACCTTGAGAAGGCAGAACTGTAAGCTAATGTGCTTATATATTAATGTGAGTATGGTGTAATTATATGCTGCATCTAGCTGAAAATGAAGGCATTGTTTAATAAAAAATGCTTTTGTTGAGCCAAATCTATTGTGTACATGCAGAACAGAGGGACAAAGTGCTGAGCTATTTCAACTCCTATTCACTTGTAGCAGCTGCTTAATTAAATCAGAGTTTAACGTCAGCATTTTGGAGTGCTGAATTCTGAGGGTTACTTGATACAAACAGTACACTCAAATCAACCTTTCTACTACTTAAATCAGTTCCTACTCAGGTGATAATGATGTTCAAGACTTCTTTTCAAATAAAATCTTTTCCCTGAAACAGAGCAAGAAATTTTCAGAAGAATTAGTTCTCTTCCCTCCCCGCAAGACCTGCCAGTAGAAATGGATGTGTAATCTGTCTGTTCCATGACTAAGGATTAAATCAGGAACTGCAGAATCACTGCATAGTCTAAGTACCACTAGATGTTTAGCATGTAAACTATTCTGCCTACCAGATCTGTCTTGCCCTAAACACTGTAATTAGTTTTCATTTCATTACAGTGTTTCTACTATGAAGAAGTTATGGTTAGTCTTTTGCCCTGTTGATTTTATTTTAGGCAAAATCTACTACATCTTTGCACAACTGTGGTAATCAGCATTTTTGAAACTTCAAGGTGGACTGGCCACCAGTATTGCAGCCACATATGCACCTGTTACTGTACTGATTGCATGTATTTCCTCTGTGGTTTGATGTAGTTCGGTTTGTTGGTTTTTTTTCCTCTTCCAAGGTCCTATTTATAAAATCATAAAATTTTTTAGGTTAGAAAACACCTTTAAGATCATCACTGTTAACCCATCACTTCCAAATCTACCACTAAACCATGTCCCTAGGTGCCACATCTACATGTCTTTTAAATACTCTACCAGGATGGTGACTCCACCACTTCCCTGGGCAGCCTGTTCCAAGGCTTGACAATGCTTTTGATGAAAAAATTTTTCGTAATAACCAAACTAAACCTCCCCTGCTGCAACTTGAGGCAGCATTTATTCATTATACTGCAGTGATAGAGGCTACAGATTCAGACAGCATTTTGATTAAGTATTCAAGATAAATGTTTTGATAACTATGAATTTGTTATATTTTAGCTGCTTTCATCTGTTTTTCTCAGAAATAGTCTAACTAAAGTATAAAAATATCACCTTTTACTGCAATGTGATTTTCATAGTATTGAAAATCATTGTCTATACTCAAACCCATCAATTTAGCAATGTTTTACTTAGCAAGAACAAATTCTTCAGTTGAACTGTTTTAACTATAAAAAACAGATTTAGATATCAGTGCTCAGAAAAGGTAATATTACTCTTTAAGATATGTGACACTCATTGTCGATTGATAAATGTCAAGGCATTGATGTAATGCAATTATTAAAATTATATAGTTATTACATTTTGAAGAATATAGTCAGAGCTATACTACTTGCCATCCAGAGGGACCTTGAGAAGTGGGCCCATGCAAACCTCATGAAATTCAACAGAGCCAATTGTGAGGTCCTGTACCTGGGTCAGGGTAATCCCAAGCACAAAGACAGGGTGAGTGGAGACAGCACTGGGGAGAAGGACTTGGGAGCTGGTTGGTTAATGAGAAGCTCAATGTGATCTGACTGTGTGTGGTTGCAGCCCAGAAAGTCAACTGTATCCTGGGCTGCATCAAGAGAAATGTGACCAGCAGCTTAATGGAGGTGATACTGCCCCTCTACTCTGCTCTCCCACCTGGAGACCCCATCTGGAGTACTGCATCCAGCTCTGGGGGCCCCAACACAAGAAGGATGTAGAACTGTTGGAGCCAGTCCATAGGAGGGCCACAAAGATGATTATAGGGATGAAACACCTCTCCTATGAAGACAGCCTGGGAAAGAGGAGACTCCAGAAGACCTTAAAGCAGCTTTCCAGTACCTAAAGGGGACCTGCAAGAGAGCTGGAAACAAGAGCCTGTAGTGACAGGACAAGAGCTTATGGGTTTAAATTGAAAGAGGGTAGGTTTAGCTATTAGGAAGAAATTCTTTACTGTCAGGGTGGTCAGGTGCTGGAACTGGTTGCCCAGAGAAGCTGTGGATGCCCCGTCCCTGGAAGTGTTCAAGGCCAGGTTGGACGGGGCTTTGAGCAACCTGGTCTAGTGAAAGGTGTCCCTTTGGCAGGGGGTTGGAACTAGATGGTCTTTAAGGTCCCTTCCAACCCAAACCATTCTATGATTCTATCATTCTTCAGTAGGCATCTTCAACACAAACATCCAGTAATACTATTGTGAACTTGAATATGCTGCTTCTACTTAGTTGTGCCTTAGTTGTGCCACACCCATTGTAGCAAGATTTTTGACAAAGATCTCTGGTCTGAAAACTGACCAAACTTAATCCTGTCTCGCTTTAAAAATCTAATATCCTGGTATTTAAGATTGTAGCCCATATTTCCATTTGAAAAACTTTGCAGCATTCTTCAACTTTTTAACTGGTAAGAGTAACATGAACATTATGTATATAAGCAATGTGTGTCCCTTTTGCCATAAAGCTAAAGCAAATTAAGGTGGGTTCTACAATTTTTATAGTTTTTTACACCTATATTGATCTTGAACACCTTTACAGAAACTTGTTTGTTCTACCTTTATGTCTAGAAACAACTAGAATTTTGCTAAGGAGGGCTAATAAATTTGTGTTTGATCTCTCAAACACATTTGATCTCTCAGTGTGCAACAAGGATCTCTCCCAGGTTTATTTTCTGGCCTGTGATATCAGTGCAAAAAAGTGTATCTTTGTAACTCAATCACTTAAAACTGGCCCTCCAAAAGAAGGAGCTGGTCCTACCTGCTCTTAATTGCTTGTTTCAACTCCCATGCTACAAGTGTGTTCATTTGGCAGGTGAATGAGGTGTGTACCTTTTAGTTTACTAAAAAGTAACTAAACTTTTGTTATTATTATTATTTGGTTTTGGGGTTACAATTATCCCCAGTTAGATCTCCAGATCCGGTTGAGTTGTCTGTAAACACCTGTGGAAACACAAGTGAAACTACAGAAGAGTAGAAGTGGCTGGGACAGTGGAAAGGGAGAAAGGGAGGGAGGAAGTTTCAGGCAGCCTCTTTGTCTTCAGTGCCAGTGCATATTAGGTTAAAATGATAATGCAACTGTGGGACAAGTGGAGATGCCTTCATATCAGTATTATATACAAAACCACGTTCAGTAGCTACAGAAATGTCTGACAGAATATGTCTGCATTTATGATGTAACATTTAGTAACACATCATGCTAATCTATTGCACAACCTGGTGTTGTAGCTAGTTAGGTCCCAAAGCAGAGCAGGCAGAGCTGACTGAGCTGCATCCTAAAAAACTGGCGGTGTAGGCGAGAGAGAAAAGGGATCTATTTTGGTCAAATAGAAAAGGACACAATGAGGAAAGAATATTTCCAAGGTCTGAACATATAATTATATATAAAAGAATTTCAAAGGAGAAAAAAAGATAAAAACACAGCAAGAGGTAGGGATATAATTTTTTCGGTGGCAGATTTGTTGCTTGTGAAAAGAAGTACAAATTGCAACGGCAAATCCAGCAAAACACCAGCACATGCTACGGAACTTCCTTAGGGCTTGGGCAGTTCACGGGGTTGGTGTACAGGATATGGGCCTTTTGCAATTCATCTTGCCAAATTTTTAGTGCTACCAAGCTGCAGGCAAAAGTATACCAGGAGGTAACACAAAATCCCTATTCTATTTTGTGTAAAATGAGGTTTGTACATGCTTTCTGAGGTGACAGTCTTGGCGTCAGTCATTTGGCAATTAGTCAGCATTCCTTTGTATATAAGCAACCTATATGCAAGTATGTAATTTTGACAATTTGAACCAAATGCCCCATTTAAGCTTCCTTAGTCATTCTGGAGACACTGACTCTCATGTAATGTTATGAGGATGCTGTATGCCTTTGTTAAGTATTCTAAATTACCATGTCTGGTCAAGACCCTTCCATTTACGTGGTTGCAAAACCCATAATGATTGGCAAAACCAGGAATTTGAATTAGAACATCATAAAAGCCTAACCTCTTTCTTAATTTTTAATGAAACCTATTTTTAGTAATTTAAAATAATTCAGGAATTGTTTTTTTTCCTGCCTCATGTGAAAGGTAAACTCTTTAGACACAGAAAAAGAGACTGCAGTCTGTTTCCAATGCTGTTTCAGTAAAAATTCAATGTAATGCAGAATGCACATGCAGTCCCTGAAGGAGGGACCAGAACTTGGGCATGCAGAACTCCCACATTCTCAGGCCTATTTCCTTAGGAAACAATTAATTTGGATGATGAAGTGTGGAAGTACACAGTTCTAGAAGTAAAAATGTTTGCACAGATCTGTTTTTGTGATTAAGAAGGTTCAAATTAATCCAAAGGGAAATTCGGTGTCACTATAAATTTGGGAGAAGTTGAAAAGAGATAACTAGTAGGTGACACTAGGTAAATGGGTGTGTTTAAAACAGGTTCTTCACAAAGAACTGTGGGCTAGGTGTGGCTGTTCATACTGGTTTCACAAGACCACGTCGTCTTTTCAGATTAAACACTCAGCAAGAATGAAACGCACATCTGCATACTAGCCTCAGAAATGGTAAACTTGGAATTTCAGACTTTAGCAGGTAGGGATATAATTCTGATTTTACTAACCAGCTCCCTGTAAGATTACAATGAAATGGGGGCCAGTCTCCACTTGACCACTGATGCTGTTCACTGTTCAGCAGAAAATGTCACATTGAAGGGACTAGACAGAATAAACGTGGGCAACAAGGAAATTTGTCAGTCCTTGATTCTGGACTTGGATATTTCAAGTATAGGTTATATTTTGTATATGATTATTCTTGAAATAACACTGAAAAAGACAAGAAGCTGTAACAGCATCTCTTCTAGGAGAGTTGCTTTCTCAGTAGAAAATGGAAATCAAACTCCTACTTTATTAGTATTTCAAATCTGGCTCAAGAAATCTTTCATTTCTTTAGAAGCTGTATAAAATAGAGGTACTTCACCTGGATATGAGTTTTCTCCAGGCTGAGGAGAGTATTTGGAACTTGGGCATCTCAATTTACCCCTACAATATATCTAAGCACCCAAACACATAGTCCTAAGCACTGCTTATTAGGTTTAATTTCATAATATTTAAGTACTATAACATTCACTGTGTGATTTTGTCTTACCAAATCTAAAAAGTTTCAATCCATTCCTGTCAGATACCACTGCAACATCTGACCTGTTTGTGCTTTGGCTCTTCAGATATAGGTTGGAGTTACATAAATGTTATGGTTTTGTCTGTTAGGTTGATATCTAATCTAATCCAAGTGAGACTATTTATACTTAGGACAGCCCAACAAGTCCTTTTCATCTTTGAGGAGAAAGCAATTTTTGCTTTTCCAGCCAGATTTCAAAAATCTTCACACCATAATTTAAATTAGATAGTAAAGATAGAAAACTATACAAATAAAACATATAGTCAAATCTAGGACATTACTGAAACACACATACACAAAAAATGTTAATTGATTCCCAAATGTTCTGGCATACACAGCATAGTTACAAGAATGCACACTAAGCATATGAAACCCAATAGAAGTGAGTATAAAGTGAGTGTATTTTACTACACTTAACCTCATCCTGCAAAATAACTTTATCAGATTTCAAAAACATGCCACAATTTTTTGACACTTTCGGAAGCACCAAATTTCAGCTGCACATGGTCTGAATTTTCAGAGATTCAGGTAAATAACAAGCTTTGTGGCCTGCAGTTATCCATCTTCCCTGAGAAGTTATAGAATTGTAGTCACTATCCAACTTTATGTTTTTTTTTTTTCAAAAAGCAGTGAAAGAATTAGCGTTACAAAAATATATATTCTAAAACTAAATCTGTGTTATTATTATTTTCTCAAAGTATGTGGATGTTAGATCCATTCTACAATAACATGTCAGCATTTGTTAGAATATCAGTGATATCAACACGGAATTTATCAGATATGGCCTTGAGAACAAATGCATATCACATGGGGACTTTTCCACGTTTACAGCACAACTTTAGTTTCAGCTGCAATTACACAGCTCTATATAGAGACTACCTTATCAAATAAACATGAACTGACCTCCAGGTCTTCATTTCATACTTATCTGGTCAATAGTGGCTTATTGCAAACAAAACATTCCGTTCTTTCAGGGAATTTAATGAAACTGAATTTGGACCCCAGGGGGTATGAAGTTCATGTGGATATGGACACCCAGGCAGTTTAAGAGTGCTCACTAGGTATAGCACTTGCTGAACAGAGTCAGTTCTCAGTAGGCATTGAAAAGTAGGTCTTCATGACATCAACTTGCTGACATTTTTTTTCTTCATCATGTGTTTTGAAACTGAATGTGGAAAACACTGACAATATAACTGATGACTCCATAGTATTTACTAGCTAATCCCATCCTCCACAGAGGCATAAATTATGCAAATGATAAATAATTGCTTGTGAAAGGTGTTCAGAAAATTGATTATTCATCAGATATTTGAATCATAGGCAAACAGTATTGACTTAATCCTTTTTTTTTTTCCTTTTTCCATTATAACTGTAACTATTCTTTCCTCAGCACTCACTAAATGCTTATCAAGTTGTTAATGCACTGTATTCCTGTAAGGAGGTTGCTGATACTTGCTCAGAAACAATTGAGCCAGATTCCAATTCACAATAGACCTTTTTAACATTGCCAAATTAGTTCATAATAAAATAGAATATCCTTCTGGTAGGATACAGTTGTTCAGTTTAATCCAGTTGCACATAACTTCTGAAGACTAAGCAATCGTACCCATGACTCAGATTTCAAATGAAAGCATTGATTCATATCATTAACATGAACAATGTTTTGTGATCAATATTTTGCCACCTCATGACCAGCTATATTCCTCATGTTTATGGAAAAAGCCACATACTTTATAAATCCATAGTCCTTCCTGTCTTGTGAGTTATAATGTTAATAATCTTCCAATTAATATCTAAATTAATATCAACATTAATTGTTAATCATGCTAATAATCCTCAAGGTGACTCTATATAATGAACAGGTTCTGTCAGTTTGAAGAAATAATCGACTGCTTGTCACATGCTCTCATATTTGGTTGGCACCAGATCAATTTGCAATTCAGAAAACATCATGGCTTTTAGTTACAGATCATAAGTTTTCATTGTAACCTTTAGACATGAAGATATCGAAGATACAGGTTCCTTTTAATTCATCTGAAAAAATTATTCTTCTCAGACACCTGGAAAATACAGACTTAAGGACAGCTGATGAGCAGACGCATAATGCCAGTTCTAAGTAGGAATGCCATCTGAAGTACAGTGACATCTTTTAGATAAATGGGTTCTAAATATCATCAGAATTTATCATGAGCCAGAATAAGGCTAATGTCAACAGCTGATCCTTTTGATTGTAATTTTCTTACTGTAATAAGAATTACTGATTTTCTATTTTACTTGCTACTGCTTAGGCAGTGCATTCTGGGATTAAGGATTAGTTAAAAAAAGACCAAATTCTGTTCCAGTCTTTGCTACCTGTTTTTTGTGGTTGTTTCCCTTAAGTGAAGTAAGTTTATGAAAGTATTTTGTACATACCTTTTCCTGAGCCATCTAAATCTGTGCAGGACATTCTTGAAATTTTCTTTTGAATGAAAACCCAGAAGGAGTATGTTGATCTTATTAGGAGGAAGTTCTGCTTTTTCTTTCTTGTTAAATCTTGCTTCTTAAGGAACATCTGGTGTCTCTCCCCTCCCCCACCGGCACCACATCACAAGCATATGCCTGATTCATTTGCTCCCATAATATCATGTAGAAAACTTGTGGATGGTTACTCACTTTGTCCTTTGGGGGATAATTACTACAATTTATCCTCAAAAATCAAATTGCTTCAAGCTAGCTAAATCATTTGAAGGCTGTCCATTACTGTATTACCTCTGAATTAAGAAACTGTATCCTATACACAGTAGTTTTCCCTCAAAGATTTGATAGCTTAACTCCCGCCTCTCTCCACATTTTACTATCTTGTCTTTGATTACTGTCACAGTTATCCACTTAAATGATTTGCAGTATGTTGTCTCTCTTGTGTTCGGCTGCATTTAACTGCAATGCTGTACACACCATTGAGAACCTATGCAAATACAGAGCTTTGCAGATCCCATTTGCCTCTTACTAATTTCCTTCTATTTGTTTAGATGAACTCTTCTGTAGGCTTCATTTGGAATGACTAAAGACATGTCTCAGTGTCTTCCTTGTATTTCATGTGAGGATGAAATATTGAGTACAAAATTCCAAAGAAATACCATTTTTTTCATAGGTAATTGATGGTTATCTGTCAAGGTTTTTTACTACAGTGCCTCAGAATCAAGGCTTGGAATTGTTAGGGATTTGACTGACAGTGGTTAAGGGTGAAGCCCTAGTGACATGCTTCTCATCAAGAAAATAGGCTGGTGTGTTTTTCAGAAGTTAAAAGCTTATTTCTTCCAACTATAGGTCCTGACAGTAATGAATTATGCTATTTCCGGGTTGGAAATATATTGAGTGTACTAGTTTAGCCATGAACCTTAGTAAGGTCAGCAAACCTCAGTGAATGGAAAGGTGATGCTGAGAAAAAAAGGGATAAAAACTATTGTCTAGCTTTGCTTTGTTTTCTTATTACATAGAAAGGAAAAACTCAGTTATTTGAATAATCATGGAACTTGCCTATCGAGTTCCTACTAATCTGATGTTGAAGTCCTGCCTTGGTACGGCTCATAGCTCAACATTATTGAAGAAGACTCCAAGGCTGCATGCTCTGGGGTTGAGGATCACCCTGAGGGATTGCAGGGGAAGTTCCTTAAGTGGCAAGAGTTCAAAAATAGTGCCAAGAGAGGTGTCCTGACATTCTGAGCAGGGAGTGGTGGAGCTCTGACTCAGAGGCAGCTGTGACTGAGCACAAGGAAGGCCAGGAATGCTTGTGGCCATCCCCATCCACATTAAAGCCGCCCCCAGGGAGTCTGAGGCACGTCACGCAGAGTGGGGCACAGCAGTTGGCATGGTCACCCACCAGCTCCAAAGGTGAGCTCAGTCGGTGGTCACCACACTCTTGGACGGAGCTCAGTGATAGTTACCCCTTGGTGGGGAGCTATGTCCTCTGCACTCACCAGAAAGGATGTGGAGACACAGATGGAGCTGCCATGAAAACATGCAGCTGTCCAGGTCTTAGGCTGCAGGGAGTGCCAGAGCCTGGCAGTGGCATTGGATGGCAGTAGAGATGACAGCTGTGTGGGGTGTGACCAGGTGGATGATCTGCTCAGCCTGGTGGCAGAGCTAAAAGAGGAGGTAGAAAGGTTAACGAGTATCAGGGACACTGAGGAGGAGATTGGTGGAGACAGTCTATCCTATCCCTGGGGCACATGCACCATCTGGCCACACCACTCACCTTCCCTTCCCCCCAACACTAATAGGATGGGGAGGAGAATCATGAAAGAAAAGAAAATAGAACTCATGGGTTGAGATAAGAACAGTTTCATGATTGAAACAAAGTAAAAGATAATGACCATGATAGTGCCACTACTACTAATTGTAATAAAAAGGAGAAGGAGGGAGCAATGTGAAACCCAAGAAAGACAAGTGATGCACAATGCAATTGGTCACCACCTGCTTATTGATGCCCAGCCTGTTCCCAGGCACTGATCAGCCCCCTTCCAGGTGACTCCCCCAGTTTATATAATGTTCGTGATGTTCTATGGTATGGAATATCCCCTTGGCAGTGCAGGTCAGCTGTCATGGCTGTGCTCCCTCACAGCTTTTCTGCACCTTCTCACTGGCGGACCATGAGACATTGAAAAGTCCTTCATTCAAGATAAGCACTGCTCAGCAACAACCAAAACATCAGTGTGTGATCAAAATTGTTCTCCTACTGAATCCAAAACACAGCACTGTACCAGCTACTAAGAAGAAAATGAGTTCAGTCCCATTGAAACCAGGACAGGATCACTAAAGCAATTCTGAAAAAAATCACCACAACATTTTATCCTCTTTTGGGTTTGGTTTTTGTTTGTTTGTTAGTTTTTTTGTTTGTTTGGGGTTTTTTGTGTTTTTGTTTGTTTGTTTTATTTGTTTGGGTTTGGTTTTTTTTTGTTTGATTTTTTGTTGGTGGTGGTGGTGTTTTTTTTTTTTCACAGAAAGCTTTGATGGACTCTGTGGTATTAAAGGACCTCCGGTGTTGCTCAAGACTTCATGAAGAAATTAAATTGTAATAATAGAATTAGAAGACATCTGGATAAGTAAAATAGCAAATGTTTTTAAGTCTTGGTTTGCAAATCTATAGCTTTTATATAGGAGTCAATAAGCATATGGATAAGAATAATCAGTTGATAGCAGTGTACTTATATTTTCAGAAAGCTTTTTACAAAGCCCCACACGAAGGAAACAAAGCTGTTGTAAGACAAGAGGGATCGTCATTTAATATCCTTTAAAGTAAGTAAGAGGTCAGATTTCACAACAGAGGAAGAAAGATTCTCAGTGCAGCCCAACAGAGATGCATGCTTTCAAACTTACAGCATTATTAGGCTAAAGAGAGAGTAAGAAAGTGAAGGAGTTTGCTGATGATACAAAATTATGTGGGAAAGTCAAATCTGCTGAAAAAAGTTAAAAACTGTTTCATATACAAAACATACTCAAAACGGCAGGTGACATTCACTGTTGATAAATGCAGAGTAAAGACAAGTTTTCCTCTGAGTGCCTGTGTTTATTCATATACATAGTGATGATCTTTAAATGAGCTACTACCATCCAGTAAAGAAATATATGAAAATGTCAGTCAATAGACATCAAAAAGGCAAAATAAATATGAATTATTAGAAAAAATACAGTTATACTACTTTTCAAATTCTTCTAAGGAATACAGATTGTACTGCTGGCCACATTGCCTCAGAGAAAAGATGCAGTGTGCTCAGAAAATGTGCTGAGAAGAGCAACAAAAGTGTCAAGCTGCTCCTTTCTAGGAAAGCAGAGAAAAGAATACAATGTAGGTAAGCAAAACTAATCAGAGAAAAATTATTCACTGTTTCTTGTGATAAGAGAAGCAGTAATGACATTGCTAAGATGATTTAAAGAAAAGGAAACATTTTTTTACACAACAAAACTGAATCACAGAACTCATTACCACAAACAATGTTGTGTATGCCAAAACTATGAATGGTTCAGAAAGTAATTAAAAAAATTCATAGAAAGTCCCTTAAGACCCATTAAGCACAAGAATGCAAATACAAACTCTGGTTTTGGGAAACCCCTATGCCACAGAATGCCTGAAGCTCAGAGGAAATACCAGCAAAGTGTCTTTAATTCTGTACTCTTTCCCTAATTACCAGCTGCCGCTGGCCACTGTGGGAATTAGGACACTAAGCTCGACATGAGTAAAACATTACCTTGACTTCATCCTGCCCAGCCATTCTGATGTAAGGGTTTGCCATGACACCTCCCTGTCCCTCTTGCTCTGGAACCAGGAGAATTCCTCAGTAAGTGCTTTCTTTGGGTCATTTGCAGTGTGAAGGAGGTGACCTCTACAGATGGAGGTCACTCAGAAGATCAGGTCTGGGGTCTCAGAGAGATACAAGACACTTCAATTGCTACAGATGTTGAAGCAGAGAGGGACACAAGCTATTACTTTGCCTTCATTTTTCTCTCCTTTTTAATCTCCTGAAGTGAATACAAGTTGGCCTGGCTTCACCACAGTTGTCTTATAGAGAACACTGGAAATGTCACCAACTGCCAGTGTTGATAACTTCATTTAAAGAGAAGACATAACTGTTGGAGGTGCCCCGGAGACATATATAAATGCAGAAAGCTTGCAGAAGAAGAGACAGAGGCAGAAAAGACTGACCTGGACTGCACCTATGGTGCTGAGCATTGACTGCAGTGTCTGGAGTGCTGACAACTGTTTTTATCCCAATGTTATACTTGTTGATGAAATTATTTTATTATTGAAAAATTGTTGTTTTATTATTATAACAGTTAATTATGGTTATGTGCAATCCCTTACACTGTACCCTTGTTACCTCTTCCCCCATTAGTTCTTTGTAAAACCTTTCCCTATTTGCCTCTCCTTACTTCCCATAAAAGGTTTTTCCCTTTTCCATGTTAGGGTAAATTCCTGCCCTGTTTCTATATATGACCTCTCCTTTGAATACTCCTCCCAGTCTCCGCCCTAGTTCTAGCAAGTTCCCTGCTATGCTTATTTAAGCTGGTGTCCACATTAATAAAGGGCCATTTTGTGTCACATGGTTGATTTGCATGCAGAGTGGTTGTTCTGGGTTTTACTCGAGGGGAGTTACAGCGTCCCCTCGTCACATAACCATAAAGTGTTTATGGAAAAGAATCCAAATGGACTGTCAGGACATTCTCAAATGTCAAAGCCTTAAGGGCTCTGAAGTTGTGTTCTCAAAGGAAAACAAATGTGGAAAAAAGAAAACATTGAAGGACAACCACAAGATTTTGCCAAACATCCTGGATATATTACAGTGGCTGTAGACTGCCCTGAGAAGCCAACTGTGATCCTGAAAGGGCAGGGAGTGTATCCTACAGCAGGTTTAGGTTTTGCACACAAATATCCCTCTGTGCCAGCACAGCTGCACTGCCAAGCTCACTGCCCTGCCCTGACTCCACAGATGCTGCTTCACACTCTGTAATACAAATAGTTGGCAAAGGAGTTTCACATCACTGCTCCTCCACATGCAGACATAGGACAAGGGATTCTTAGGTTTTCAAAAATTAAAGTGAATCTTCAGAATTCAGGGCTTTTAGGAAGAGAGATTATATTCTAGGTTTTGTTGGAGTTTTGTTTTGTAATCCACATTAATATTTTGCTGTCATGCAAAATTATTGTCAGGAATGAAAGATCTGTTACAATCAAAAGATTAGGGGGCCTACTGCTGATGGGACAGTATGGGATAACATGGAGAGTGCTGGCTGCTTTTTTTTAAAGCATCTTTCTGATAGCTCAACAGTGCAGCTGGAGTGACAGCACAGGACTACCTCTTGCACATCCTACAGGAACTGCAAGAATCAGATACTGAAAGATCAGAATTAGTAAAGTATTTTAATAAATGCCATCATTATTATTACTTCAGTTTTCAACACTTTTAGGAAAAGTGAAGGGACACAGACAATTTGAATTTATTTGGACTTGAGATTGTACTCAGCTCTGTAAAACACAGATATAAAACTAACCAGAGCCGCAAACAATTCATCATCTAAACAGATTCCTGCAAACTGAAGCGCTGGCTTCCTGATACTGAAATACTTTCTGATGAAATGATTTTGCTTCAAAGATGAATGCAGAAAGTGAAGGTGTGAATTAGTAGATGCATAATGTCCACCCACATAAAAATATTTTACATTCTTCGTATCCTCTATGCGTCCCCTGTCCTCTGGATTAAAAATATTCTACAGGATTATTCTGCTTTGTATATGCTTCTTTACTCAACTTTGTTTCGGCTTTTTAAAAGGAATTATATTTTCTCCGTTTTTATGAAATTCAATTGTCAGCAGCCTTAATATATCTATAATTTTATTTAATGTAAGTGCACCACTTGTTTTCATGATGCACATTTCCAAGTTACATGAAATGAGTGATTTTTAAATGAAGGTATTCTCCTCCAAAAAAATTCTTTTAGCCTCAGTACCGTAAGATATCCAGGCCTTCTACTATTGAATTTGTATTCAGTATTCTCTGTGTAAGGACATCAAACTAAACACCATTTCTGACATTAAATATTTTATTTCAAGCAGTAATTCTTTTAGAAACAGATGTCTTTTGTTTTATAACTCACAGAAAAACAGTATTCTTTCAAAGAAGATGCATAAGTTTCAAATTGAATTTCTGTAATTTCTGTGAAGACTAATGTTTTGCCTTTACATTTTGAAGCCAGCAGATGGAAAACAAGATACAGTCTCATTTTATATGTTTTTTTATGTATTCAGTATTTACTTATGTGATCAAAAATGTTGAGGTCAATCAGCACATTTTTAGACAGCACATTTCACTATTTCTCAACAGACTTAACATGTTATATTACTTTTAATAGGCATGATGACATAAGGGAGCACGAGCTAGCTGCAGCATTCACTTTCCAGGGTTATTCAGGCTGGATGACACAAGGACTTGCTTGTGTTATAAACATTCCCCACCCCTCCTCCATGGACTGCACATAAGCCTGCAAAACAGGCTTTTAAATGCTTCAGGGCCCTGGATGTGTGGTTTGGCACATGCATAGAAAAGATTTTTCCTGAATGAAACAGCTAAGAGGAGTAAGCCTCTAGTGGTGATATAAACAAGGATTTCAGGAGCAATTAATGATCTGCATTCAACATGACTAGGTGGTACCCATGACCAAACGGTCTGGATGTCTTTCCATTTTGTAAACTGATCTGAATCAGGACGATGGTGTCTCAGTCAACAAACCAGCCATCAGTGGGTGATCATTAGCCTAGGTGACATTCTGTCCTGGTAAATGTTGCGTATCACACGTTTGATATCCACAGAAGTGTTTTGACTGTTTAAATGCTTTTCCATTTGATTTTATAGCAAGATCCTTCTTCAAGTATCAGCATTATTATCCTGAAGAAAAAAAATTCAGGAACAAATTGTGTGCAGCTTGCACAATCACACAAGTCTTTTGAAAGAGGTAATTAGACCGAGGGCATATTGCCATGGCATATTGCAGATAGGGAAATCTTGCTAAATTTTGTGGTCTGCCATGCCTCTTGCATTTTACAAAGTCTTTGCATCATTTGAGGGTAAAAAATTCTTATAAATATTAAAAAGCAGAGAAGCTATGTTTGTTTCATAGCCAAGCAATAGTTCTTTCATTCCCCAAAATCAATTTTTTGCCTTTCTTAACTAAAAGTTTCATATAGTCAGATGTTAGTACCACGACGTTCTCTGTCAGTCCCCTTTAAATTAACTGCTGTTTTAACACATGTTTAGTCTTAGTGTCAAACAGAATCTTGAAGAAGTAGCAATGGAAGCATAACCAAGTTGCCCAGTCAGCCCTGCTGTTACTCAGGCACTCCATAAAAAATATTACATTGTCATCTGCATATATAATGTAGAGTTGGATTTCTTTAACAACAGGATCTTCAGACTGATCTGCAGTGTTTGTAAGAACTTTGCCTTTTGTTTTACAGAACTTGTGATTCAAGAAGAAAATCCAAGTATTAGTCTAAGGTTAAGTGCAAATAGATCCATAGGGATGATCTCCAAACCATTTTGAGATTACACTCTTCTTACTTTCTTTCATATTGAAAAATGTGCTATGTCACCCAAACTTACCTGAGATACAACTCTTCATATTTACTCCCTGTTATGGGTAGTAATTATGTTTTTAGGAAGGAAGAAAAGTGAATTTCAGTGAACAGTTATCAGTAAGTGAAATAAATTCTCCTTCCATTAGGGAGCACTTGAATGATCCTGTGAGCCACTTCATTACTTACAGCAAAGTAGAATGTGATTGATTCTGTTGCACTTCAGTAACTTACATTCCTCAGAAGTCTTTTTTTTCTCTTTCTTAGTGTTACTTATATAAAACACAGGAAATGTTTTGACTAACGGCATTATACATCTCTAAATTAAGCTTTCAGATGTTCAGTGGGCTGGTTCTGTAATGGAAGTGTGGTCCACTCCATGAAAAGAGGACATTGCACAAGTGGAGACGGAGCTCTTGAAGTTCTAGTGAGAAAACACTTGATTTCTCTAATAACTGATCAAAATACCAAGCAAGGAGACAGCAGAAAACTCTTAAGTATTTTCACATATGACAATAAACAAATTGTGGATTGCCTACTTGGAAATCTTAATCTTTGCATAATCACTAAACAAAATACTAAAAAGAAAGTTTACAAACAATCCCCTCAAAAAAATTACCTTTCAAAATATGGCTGTCAATTAAAACAGCATCACTAGAAAAAAGTTATAAACTGCGTGACTCATCCAGTTTTCTCAAGGAGACATTATGTTACCTCTCGAGAACAAAGTACAGCTGTTTTCAGAGTTACAGTGTGAAATGCTTAATTTTTGCCCCTCCCTTATTTTTGATATCTGTGTTAATGAGAACAGTCCCTTTTCCCATATAACCACTGTCTGAGATAATTAGAACAGTTTTACTCAACTGATGATAGAGATACACTTAAAGTGCCTGAAGCTGCATTGAGGAGACACTTACCAAATTGTGTATGAGCTTAGGATCAAATAGCACCTTTAGAGGCTGCTTTTCTTAAACACTTGGTCTCACTTGATTCCTTTTAATATGAAGGACTGTGTACTGGATCCTTCAGTGTGGATGCTGGGGGTAATAAGCTAAGAACCATTCCACTCACAAGAAATGAAGTCCTGTGGCCTTTTCTTTTACTGTTAAGAAGGTTTGACAAAGAATGTGAACATTTAAGGCTGTATCTTCCATTACAACCCACAGCTAGTGTTCTGCAGGACAAGATTTACAAGTGAAGAAAGCAGTTATTTACCACATCTGATACGATTTTCTGAAAAAAGGACATGAAATATCATGACATGATTTTCCAAAGAAAGGACACAATATCATGATTCACATACCCTGAATGAATTCCTTATATGTACAGGAACAAATCTTGCATTGCTGACCTCTAAGAAGATACAATCTCTGATGCTGGCTTGACGAATCACATCCTGGAAACTTCTCCAGAGGGCAGTCTCATGAAGGTATATTACTTCAGTATAGAAGTACTCAATGGTATAACAGCTTAAGTCTAAGGCACAGGGATATAATGAATGGGCATAGTCAAAAACGAAAAAGATGCTCTGAGCCAATTCCTTCTGGCTACTTGGGTCACATTCTTACTCAGATTTGTTTCTGGGTAAAGAGGGGGTTGGTTGAAGAGCACAGAGAGAGACTTTTGGAAAGCACATGACGTTTTACAGCAGAACTTCTGTGGTGCTACTGCAAGTAGCACTTTGCTTCACTTACTCCAAGATCTTATTTCTAAGTGTTAATAAACTGGCTAGTACCCTGGGCAGAAGAGGGTTAATTAAGAGCAAATTGAAAGAGGAACTTTCTCTACTTCTTAATTGTTTTCAGAACTAACCCAGCATTGCAATAGAAAAAGTAAAGAAAGCATTTGAGATTTCTTCATGCCAGACACACCTTTTCTTGTCTCCTCACAGAATACAGAAATGTGTGTCTCCCTGAGGACATTCTGCAGAGTTTTGAGATGTAACGTTTTGACAGTGGAAAAGTACAAGTCTAAATATGGTACATTTTGTCAAACTTGGTTTAAAAGAATGTTCCAATAGATATCTGTTCAAAAATGCACCTTGCTATTGGTTTCTGTGCAAAGCCTTTCATTATTGGGGGTTCTGCAAGCCAATAATACCAGTATGCAGCCACAGAAGTCACTGTTTTGGCAAGTATTCAGGTCACAAAATGGACCTTTGGTTCACATTCATATTTGTCATAGTCTGGAGTGGAGGAGGTCTTACTGTTTTGTTTCTTCCCTTTTGTTTACTCACTGGTTCCTGTTCTCTGGCACATAAAAGTGTGTCCTTAAAAGCCATAAAAAGTAGAGTTAGCTACTTTATTTCCAGAGCATTTCTTTCCATGATGGATTCTAACCCACAGCTCACAAATTTCCATTTATATGGAAGGAAGAAAACCTAGCAGTGAGCAGGCAAAAAGAAGGAGACTATAACAAGTCTTTGAGGCATGGAAATTCAGTATCTGAAAATCCACATAGCATTGAAATCACAAATATCAGAGATAACATTTTAATGGAAAAAAAAGTAGAACTAATAAAAAGACCACCTTCTCTAGAGGTCTATGCTTCCATCATTAGACTTCCCTCATTATACCTAAAATTGCATGATACCACACATTTCATACATGGTGCTGTCAGAGGGTAGTGGAGGCATGGACACAGTTACTGGAAGAAAAGGGAAGAAGCATCCATGCAATTTTTATTGCTCTCCTTGAAGGATTTTCTTAGTGCAAGTGGAGGATTCACAGATGGTACTTCATTCTCTCACCCACTTCTGTTTTTGATGGAACCCCTGAACAGGAGAAGGTGACCTCCAGGAAACAGCTTGCAGAGAGTAACAAGCAGGCCAGGATCTCCTCACAAATAACATAACCTCTGTGGGAAGCCTAAGAAGTGTGATTCTTCACACTTGACTGAAGCTTTAAGTCCAACCTTTCACTTCTCCTCTGTGACCACATGCATGTATTCTGCCTCCTCCCCTGAGTACCTAAAAGATACTTTATTTTTCCCCTCTCTGTTTTCTGATTTACTTCTAAAGCTACGTATTCCTTGTAGTACATTTTTGCTCACGTTGTATAAACAGCTCTTCAGGCACTGCTGTGATACCGTACATGCCCGCTGGAATGAGAATGAGAGGACGACAAGAAAACAAAAATTATGAAGACACAAGGAAAAATAAAAAAGAAATCTCAGCAGTGATGAGACAAAACATGGTGCAATTTTGCAGCACCTTAAGTTAGAAGATGAGATTTTAGATTTTAAAAATGCTGAAGCAGAAATTATGTTTTCTGCACACTCTCTGATGTCAGCAATTCTTTCTACTACCTTTCTTTGCAGCAGTGAAACTGAAAGATTCTGTTGGAATCTTCAGTTGGAATGTACTGCTCCAATTTCCATGTAGGAAACATAATGTGGTGGGGGATACCCTTCTCCCACCTTCCACCACCACTTGTAAATACCAGGTGAAAACCCAGCAGGACACAGAAATGGAGCTTTTTCTTCCAGCTCTTCTCTCCCCTGCTCCCAACCTAAGAAATATTTAGAACCCCCCGTGATCTGGTCCTTGGCACCAGACTATTGCTGCTGAGGAAGGACAAACATTTCAGCATTCCCCATTCCTCTCTGGGAAATCCTGCGCTGGCACTGTGACAAGCTGACTGACCTCTCTGGAGGGACTCACAGCTTCTATCAACATGGGTTATGAGACACTGATGCCACACATGGCAACAACAATGGCACAACCTGAAAATAAATACCCACACGCTCGCACAGAACTTACTACATAATGTAACTGAACAAAGCTGCAAAAGTCATTCCATGGCTCAGGCTCTTCTCAGTGTCAACTGTGAAGACTCATTTATATTTAGACAAGGATCATCCTCAATTTTTAGTCTATCTTTTGTCATCAAACTTCAACTGACTGCAGTGCCTTTTCCTGGGGATCTCTTCAACAGTACAGCTGTGGAGGATGGAACAGGATTGGAAAAGATTGCCTGTATAAATAAACGCTTAGATAAATTTCTCTAGTATCCATAAACATATATGATAATTTCTGTGAAAGAAGAACAGAAGAAATGCAAAGGATTCTGGGTGTTCTAGATTTTTTTCCTCTGACTAATTTCCACACATGGTAATCTTCCCTTGGAGCCACATTGGAGGCAGTACTTGCTCTGAACTCAAAATGAGGAACCCCTCAGGAAGAACGGGCCACAGTTTTGTATTTCCAAGCAGCTCACACATGCAGCTCCCCCTTTGTAACTGATCTTCCGGAGGACTTTTTTTAATAAATAAAATGTTAATTTCTTTATTGAATGAAAAGTTGATCTCTTTAAAAATGCTGAACACATCTCTCTCTTCAGAAGATATGTTCTTTCATCCTCTCAGAAATGGACTGGCAAAGGGAAGAGGCTCAAGTATGCAAGGCCAGGAAAAACAGTAGCCAGTAGCCATGCTGAGACGTGTTTGGAGAAGTCTTCTGTCACATCAAACCCCAGCTGGTGCAGAGATGCTGCCCCTATCCAGCTGTGAAGGGTGGGGATCACAGAAACACAGCTACAAGCTTCTTTTAGCTAGCAGCATGAAATCTGAAGTAATTTCTTAGAAATCCTTAGTACTCTAAGCTACTGCATGGGGATTGTCAGTTCATGGCTTTAAGAAAGCCTACATGAGGTGTCTGTCCCAAAATCATGGAATCATGAGATCATAGTGTGGTTTAGTTTGAAAAAGACCTTTAAGATCATGCAGTCCAACCATTAACTCAGAACTGTCAAGTCCACCACTAAACCATGTCCCTAAGTGCCACATCTGCACGTCTTTTAAATATCTCCAGGGATGATGACTCCACCACTTTCCTGGGCAGCCTGTTCCAGTGCTTGACAGCCCTTTTGATGAAGAAATGTTTCCTAATATCCAATTTAAATCTCCCCTGGCACAACCTGAGGACGTTTTGTCTTGTCATGTCACTTGTTACTTGGGAGAAGAGACCAACCCCTGTCTGTACATCCTCCTTTCAGGTACTTGTAGAGAGCGATAAAGGTCTCCCCTGAGCCTCCTTTTCTCCAGGCTGAACAACTCAAGTCCCTCAGCAATTCCTCATAAGATGTGTGCTCCATACCCTTCAAATCCTTTCTCTTCTGTGTTGTATTTCCAGCAGACATCTGGTAAGTTGAAGTCCCCCACGACAACAAGGGTTAGTGAATATGAGACTACTCCCAGTTGCTTATAGAATATTTTGTCTGGCTCTTCCTGCGGGTTGGGAGTTCTGTAACAGACTCCCACCATGATACCTGACTTGTTGGCTTTCCTCCTGATCCTTACTTAGAAACACTCAACCCTGTTGTAATAATCATTAAGCTCTAGACAATCAAAACACTCCCTAACATACAGAGCTACCCCACCACCTCCCCTTCCTTGCCTATCCTTTCTGAGAAGTTTATAGCCATTCATTGCAGCATTCCAGTTGTGTGACTCATCCTACCACATTTCCATGTGGCATGAATGAGGGTAAAACAGGAAGGCACTTTGTATATAAAACAGCATTGCACACACAAAAAAGCCCCAACCCCCCACACCTTGTAAAGCAGAAGTTATATATTTGTTCCTCACTTGGCTTTAAGGTAGAAATCACTTCTCCAAGTGTAAGTGTATTCTAAGGACATAATGTTCTCATTCACTATGCTTCTGAAAGAGTGCTCTGTCATTTCCTTAGTAAAGGGTGCAGATAAATATTCCTGCCAAACTGACAGGCAGGAGCTGCAGTTCATCTCTGACTCAACTTGGATGCACCAGTCTGAACCCTAAAACTTCTGGTTTCAGTTTGTTCCTGTAGAAACTCTTGGTCTACCATAGGCAGATCCTTCAGGAAAGACATTGCACTGAGAACTTCAGAGTCTTCCAAGTTGTCTCTCCTGACAATTACCACTCTGCATAAAGAAACTGCAATCCCAAGTGATACCTGCTATGTTCTTCAAAAAATTTTGTCAGTAAGTAAAGACTTAAACTGTCAAAAGGGCTTTTGACCAGAGCAGTGATTTCTCCCTGCTGTCCTCCAGTCCCTTTTACCTTCCAGAGAGAGAGAGTCTTCAGTACAGTTTGAGTTTGCAGGTGATCCTTTTGATGTTACTTCTCTTAAATTTTTGCACTACACCTGTATGCCTACAGAGGGGGCATACTTGTCAATACTTGAAAAATGACATTTGAGAGGCTATGGAAACTGTCCACAGCTTCTCTTCATTTGGAGCTTTTAAAATCTTGGCTAAACTGCTTTACCAGTTTACCAGAAAAATACCTCATAAAATGAGTTCTCAGGAAGGATATTTAAGATAATGCAGTTGCTTTCTCTATGACAATTTTTTTCCCCTTAAAATTGTCATTATGTCATAGAAATAGAGGATAAAGGTTATGCAGAACTATGTAAGGAAAGCATATTCAAAAATAGGAGCTGTGGTTCCTCTCTATCAATTATGATCTTAAATAAAAGCAAGAAGCAACATTTTTGATAATTTTTCAACCCCTGAATTTAAATTAATGTTGAAGGAGAAGACTGCATTCATTTTAAATGACTTCTTTTTATGACAGATGATCTAAAGATATCTGAATCCTTCTCCTATAAAGCACGACACAGTGAAATGGAACCTATACTCAAGCAGTAAGAGCAGCCTGACTGCGATGCTGGTGTAACTCTGGTGCTGATGGTGACTTCTGAGTACTCTGGATGAAAGCTGTAAGTTTTGACTGAAAATTTTTTGTGGGCACAAAATTGATGCTAAGAGGAATGCCCATCAGGACAAAGTCAGTTTAAGCAAAGCATATTTTAAATTCACAAGGTGGTCAGACATTGGATCCATACGAAAATACAAGCCAAAAGCTGCAGGCAGTGGAGGAACTGCATGAGAATCCCTCAGCACTAAGGTGAGCACTAGTTTGCTATCAGCCTCAGCCCCAGAATCTCCTTATCAGACTTTTGCCAATACGCAGATTTTGCACATGATCTTGGTTCTGTGTATTGCAAATCTACATTTCAGCTTCACAGTTGGTGGGCTTGGTCTTCTGGATGAAAGTATTACAACTTGTCTTGGAAATTTTAGATCTGGGCTTGCTTTCAAGAGAATTTCAGGCGTATGTTCCAGCAAATGCATCAATTTCATTAGCGAGCCAAGCCTACAATATTAAAACTCAACTCCAGTCTTCCTTCTGTGGCAGAATGTGGCACTGTTGACATTCTGATCAAATCCAAATGTCCTAGGGTTGTGAAATACAAACCATAAGAATAGAGACTTGTAATAATAAATCTGTATAGAGGAAAGGAATTCAAAGCCACAAATACAACTTTTCTGGTTATGTATTAAAATTAGACTATATTTTATGGGGACATTATATGCTTGCAGGTATTTGTGATGTTACCAGTAGCAATGTAATCCTTAATTCATATTTACAAAACTGACATCCTCATTCCTGGTGATTTAGTGGGTTATGAAAGTGTTTTTTAAAAAAAGCGATTTCAATAAACCCTAAGATATATTTGAATTCTTTGAAGGTAAATTGAATAATTCTTCAGTGAAAATGTACTAGCTTGACATGAAGAGGAATGAGAAAAAGAAAATTCTAATTGAAACTTTATGTTAGAACACTGGATGTGCCTGAATGTATAAAATTAAGTCATTTCTCTTGCTCTTGCTGTCTTATTAAGGAAAAGAGTTTCAAGGTAATAATTCCTTACAGTTAAGGTTTCACATTTGAAAATGCTATTATTGCAAACAGTTCTTTCTAATAGACACCATCAAGCTCACACTTTGACCTGCTGCCAGAAGCCTTCAATGAAGGGGGTTAGACCTTTAAAGGTTTCCCCTCCAACTCAAACTATTCTATGGTTCCATAATTCTAAGACAATCTGTTAAAGACTGATTAAGCTCTGAAATGTCCAGTAAATACAATGTATACAGACATCACAATAACTTTAAAGCAATAGTGCACATGCTGGAATGGAACAAAATAATGAAACATACAAAGTACATCTAAGTTGTTTGGGGAACAAAATAAACATTTTCTCCTTGGGAACAGCGGAAAAAGATTGAAGAGAAATGTTACTTACATTGCTGCTTGTAATACAAAACCTCAAATAATCAATTTGACAATAGAATTCAGTATTATCTCCTTTTGCCAAGATCATCTTTGCCATTTTAGGTATCACTTATAACAATATTACAATAATTTATAGTGGGGTTATTATACACTCACATATATTCATATCTTAATCTTTTTTCTCGGGAGGCCTGGAGACATACTATTCACAATGCTGCAATATCATTTGAAAATACACGCAGGATCACTCTCGAGGAGAAAAGGCAACGCAGAAAGAACCGTGTCCTTTCAGTATCACCTGGGGAGCCATTCTGCTGTGCCTTTTGCAACCGGACGTGTCTATCTCGCATTGGCCTTTTTAGCCATCAGCGCGCTTGTAGCAAGCGTGGGTAGAGTCCTTCACAAATCTTCGTTCGCGAAGCCTAGCCATGATGATGATATTCATATCTTAATCTTTTTTCTCCATAGCAGATTGTTTCAAATTATAATAATAAAATATTTTCAGAGCTAAACTGTTTTGCTAATCTTCTAATATATGGCATTATGGAGATAATTATTTCCACTTCTCACTTTATGTAATTTTTTTCATTCATAGCTGCACAGATTTATATAGCAGTTAAATTCTCTATATAAAACTCTGAAATACCAGAGTTATTCCTGAAACATTTTGGTGCAACCTATGGTTATCATAATTATTTTTATAGGTGTATGTTAGACACTTTCCAAAAATAGGATTCAATTCTAAATCACATCTACAGTTAGTTGAATCTCTACTATTCTAAGGCTGGTTCATCAACAGCCCCAGTCTATAGTAATCAAACCGCTAGTCTGAAGTATGCCTGCTGAGAATGTCCCTAAAATGCCAGCCACCATCTGGGAACAGCTAAAGCGCAGCAGGTACTGCTCTGATCCTTTTTGTTCCTACAGTTTTCTTCATGGAAAAAAAAAAACCCAAACCAAACCAAATAACACCAACAAAACTACCTCAATCATATTATTTAATTTATAAGTATCTGTATAAGCATTTTGTCTGGCTTTGTAAACTCTCTTCTGTTATTTTGTCTCCAAGTTATCCCCAGCTTTCCCATTCTGACCTCTTTCATGTCTACATCTCTGCCCACATGCCCAGACTCTGGGCATTCACAGGATACATAAGCTTGGGTACACTCAAAAGTGCTAGAAGAAAGTCCTAACAGGCATAAGGGGGTCACTAAGACCTCAGGACTACTGATCCCCTGCAGCACTCTGCATTGGATACTCACTGGCAGCTTGGGATAAAAAATTTGCATGGGAGTGCCTTGGGTCACTCTCAGGTAGTGACCCACGAAGTACCATAACCCACCCTATGCTCTCTCAGGGCTCACAGATCTTCATCCGTAGGAGGCTTCTTGGGAAATAAAGTAATGAAATGGCCTAAACTTTTCACCTTGAGTCAGTTTTGGCTCAGATAGTTTTTCACTGTATGCAGCACAGACAACTGAAGAGTTTCCTCAGTTAGTTTCCTCAGACTATCTCAAAACCAGCCCCAGCAGGGCCTGGTTTTGAGCCGGGGCAGATGCTCTGCGCTGGACACACATGCTGGGCAAGGCCGGGGGTGGAGGCCCTACAACAGGCTCATCAGAGGGCTCATCTTATTTCTTTTCCTCCCCTCCCTTCAGTCTTCATTTGGAGGCTGGTGGAAAAATACATAGTATAGTTTTCTTTGAATGGCTCCATTGCTACTCACAGGAGCAAATGTTGCTGCCAGAAGCATGTGGTTTCTTCAGGGGATAGGTGGGCGTTCTGTAGGGGACAAGAGGCTGATCTTGATATTGGTGATGAATCACATACAAAGCAGGGAATGTCATATAAAGTGGGCTTGAAAACAAGAAAATGTTTCCTTTACTGCAGGAGTCACTAAGAGGGCTCAAGGCACTTGAACAACAGGTCTCTAACACCGTCTTCAGAACACACAGCCTGAACAAGGGACTGGTTGGTTGAATGTGAGATTTATAGGAACTTTGTTTTTTGTGAGGTGTATTTCCAAAATTCATACTAAATTGTGACACATTAACATACAGGTGTGCTTCATCTCAGACAAACCATTATCTGAAAAGGCAAGGCATATCCAGTAAGTCATTTAAAAAAAAAAAAAACAAGTACCAAAAAAAGAGGGAGTGGTCTTGCTTTGCAACTCTGCTCTGTGTTCCAGCAAAGATCACATGCTTTGGAGTTTGAAAGTATTGATTGACAATTATATCAGAACTAATCAATCTAGCATATTTAAATGGAGCTCTTTTGCAGGTTCATACTCTATTTATTCAAGTTTTGACATTCTTAACTTCATTCTTGTCACCTGGTTTTCATGTCTTACAAAGATAGGAAGTAACAGCAACAAGTTTGACAAGAAACTAAGTCTACTTCAAACATGTATTTCCTGGTTGCATGCACTGTGCAAAGGAGCCTGTTCTCCCTAAATTTAGGTGCCTATGGAATTGAAACCATAGAAGTCAACCTTTGCTTCATGCAAGGAACGTAATTTTGCAAAAAAATGCAATATCCTTTAGTGGAGTTCACATTTCAGAAAATCTACAGTCAGTGGAATTTTAATATCCCAGCACATCAGTCTGCAGGGAACTCCAAGCATATGGGCCATGGGCTGAAGCAGAATCCTGCTAAAGCTGATTCAGTGTCATGTTCTGAACCGTTGCAATGCCACAAATGAGAAAAGTTGGTAAATTATCCACACAGAAGAATGTAACCCAATCTAACGTTCATTCCCGCTCCTTACAGCTGAGTGATTTCCACAAGCACCATGCAATGGCTCTGGTTGCTCCAGCCACAGGCAGGACACATCCTGTCCACATCTTCTTGCATCAGATACATCAGTGAGTTAACTGCTATTTCATTAATCAGCACTGATTCCCTCTCCACAGTTTTAACAAACCTCTGAGAATTACTTATCAGAAAATAGCTTTTCATTTTCACAGTGAGGTAAAACTTCCATCTTTTATTTAATCATACAACCTAAATAAATTCACCAGAACATTTTTACATAAGGCTGTGACTGCACTTACACAGTTCTGCAACTAAAATAACTGACTTGACTTTTTATTATCCCTGTTGAAGTTAGTGAGACATTTATCATTTCAAAGAAAAATAAAAAGCACTTTTCTGATATAAGAAATTTAAATTAATGGTGGGTTTTTTTAAGAATTAGAATTTTCATACCCATTTTTAAAATCATATGAAGGAATATATATTTTGGAATTCATATATTTGTTTTGGAATTCATAAGCAATTTCACGTAACAGCAGTATTAAGAGTTCCTTTCTGTGAGAATCAAAGTAAAAATAAATTTTCTTCTACATACACACAGTTATTGGTAAAGAATTTATTTTGTATCTTGGAAATACAACAAATGCTGAGCCAGATGAAAAATAAAAAGAAAACAGAGAATTGAGTTATCAGTATTAAACTGTTTTCTGTTTAATACTGTTTTCTTTAGCAGTCCTGTTTTCTTTAGCAGTCAAGAAATTCTGCAATAATAAATCCATCACAATGTTGCTTGCTCTTTAACAGACCATTAAAATTGTTGTCAGAAGACTTGCTGACTCTGGCAGAACAGGCTGCAAACTGCTGAACCATATTGAATGATTTCCCATTTTTTTAAGGATAAAGTATGTTCAGGCATATTTTGTAGAACACTAATATTGACCGTAATATATAAAAGTAGCCTTAAATCATAGTCCAACTTTTTAATGAGATGTGTAACATTATCTTCCTTCAGACAAGAAAGGTCCTTGATTTTAAAAACAGCCACTACCTTGCAATTTTAGAGAAGAGAAACATGCAGCTTTCCTGCCCACTTATAACTGAAAGATAATGACATGCAAATCTCTGAAATTTTCCATACAATTCTTTTTTTAAGTTCAAATAAATCAAATTATCTTTAAAACAAAAAAAATCTTTGCATCCTACAGTGTATAACTACCACAAAGCGTTGTGTTGTCCTGCTTCTTTCTTCCTTTGGAGAGAAACAAAAAGGTCATTCCTCTGAGTCCAGCATGATGTAGTAAACCTCTTAATTCTGTTATGAGCCTTTCAGTGAAGCAGTTTCCTTGTAATCACGGCTGTGCTGCCATACACAACAGCTACAGGCAAAGCATGAAGAGCTGACACTGAAGCATGAGGTGCCTCCAGCTGGCCCATCCTTCCCCTGGACATAGGGATGGGGCTAGCCACCAGCCTAGGGCACCCAGATACACATTGGAGGGGATGGGTATGAGTAGCAGAGATGAAGAAGCCCTTTTGGAGGAGAAGGTTCCAAGTGGAGGAGGGAGACACAATATGAGTACTCTAGTTCTGGCCTGTGCCTTGCTCACTATAACACAGGTGAATACTACTTGCACAGCCACCTACTTGCATACTGACACAATCTGTATTGAATTATGCTCAGATTCTTGCACAGTTGATCTGTACTAATTTTTGCCATAAGCATGTCTTTGCCTTGATTATGCACTGACTTTGTTTTCTGGAGGCAAGCAGACAACACCACAACACACTCATTCCTAATGAGGATTTACCAGTTTATACAGTACCAGAAGCAGAGAATAGAGGCTGGAAAAAATTTGGAAGAATTATATATGATAATGAAATCATAAAATCACAGTATATCCTGAGTTGGAAGGGACCCACAAGGATCATTTTAGCCCTGCACAGGACATTCCCAAGATGCGCTTAAGAGCATTGTCCAAATGCTTCTTGGACTCTGTCAGGCTTGGTGCTGCAACCACTTCCCTGGGGAGCCTGTTCCAGTGCCCAACCACCCTTTGGGTGAAAAACCTTTTCCTACTATCTAACCTAAACCTCCCCTGACTCACCTTCATGCTATTTCCATGAGTGCTGTCACTGGTCATGAGAGTGAAGTATTGGTACTTGCCCCTCCACTTCCCCTTGTGAGGATGTTGAAGACAGCAATGAAGACTCTCAGTCTCCTCTTCTCTAGGCTGAATAAGCCAGTGAATGCAGAAGCTCCTAATAAGGCTTCCCCTCCAGACCCTTCACCATCCTCTGGCTCTCCTTTGGATGCTCTCTAATAGCTTAATGTCTTTTTTATGCTGTAGTGCCCAAAACTGCACACAATATTCAAGGTGAGCCATCCCAGGGCAGAGCAGTGCAGGACAATCCCCTCCCTCGACCGGCTGGTGATGCTTTGCCTGATGCCCCCCAGGACACGGTTGGCCCTCCTGGCTGCCAGGGCACTGCTGACTCACGTTCACCTTGCCATCGACCAGAACCCCCAGGTCCTTTTCTGTGGCACTGCTTTCCAGCATCTCATTCCCCAGTCTGTATGTACAGCCAGGGTTGCCCCACCCCAAGTGCAGAATCCAGCATTTCCCCTTGTTGAACTTCATATGGTTGGTGATTGCTCATCTCGCTTATTTGTTGAGGTCTCTCTCCAAAGAATCCTGTTGAATCCTTATGTGTTCAGCTCTTTTTTGATCAGAACCAATCTTCCCTGAAGGCACCTCATATCCTTTTTCTGGCAAATTACCTTGCCTTCAAGGTACCTGTTTATTTCCAGAGTGAAAAAGGTGATTACTTCTTCTAAAGATTTATTTTCTGTACCTTTCACAAAATACTATTTTTCAGGGGGGGTTTTCTTGCATGGATTTTGAAGATACAAGTTAAAAATATAAATCATCATCATCATGGCTAGGCTTCGCGAACGAAGATTTGTGAAGGACTCTACCCACGCTTGCTACAAGCGCGCTGATGGCTAAAAAGGCCAATGCGAGATAGACACGTCCGGTTGCAAAAGGCACAGCAGAATGGCTCCCCAGGTGGTACTGAAAGGACACGGTTCTTTCTGCGTTGCCTTTTCTCCTCGAGAGCGATCCTGCGTGTATTTTCAAAAGATATTGCAGCATTGTGAATAGTGTGTCTCCAGGCCTCCCGATTGGAGGCCAGAGCAGACCAGTGATGGTGATCGATATGGCCAAGGCTGAGATGTTGTTTCAGGGAGTCCTTATATCTCTTCTTCGGGGCTCCTCTCTTGCGGCAGCCAGTGGCAAGTTCACCATAGAGCACAATCTTAGGGAGGCGGTAGTCCTTCATCCTGGAGACGTGCCCTGCCCAACGCAGCTGCATTCGCAGTAACATGGCCTCAATACTTGTAACTCCTGCCTGTTCAAGAACAGACGTATTGGTTACATAATCTCTCCAGTGGATGTTTAGGATTGTACGGAGGCAGCGTTGATGGAAGCGTTCTAAGAGTCCAGCATATATATACACACACATGTAAACATATGTCTCTCCAGTACAGTACATTCTAAATGACTAATGTGGAGGGACATGATTCTCCTAGGATAACAATGTCTCTAATGAAGTACAGCAAAGAAGTACACTAACAATCACCAGACAAGTCAGGAAGTGGCATCAGGAATAACCTGGCAAGACATAAGAGAAAGAAGCATGCTATGAGGGGGCAGAGTTCAAACCCTAGGAATATGAAAGTCATATTCTTATTCAGCATTTATGTGCCTTTGGGATTTAACCACAGTGCATTGTGAGTACTACTGCTGTTGCTACAACAATTTAAGATAAGTAAGAAATCAAAACAGTCTAATCCATATTAGGCAAACATCAATTATTAATGAATACAAAGGGATACTGGAAAAATTAATTGTAAAAAGAGCAGGCATCCTCTACATGGGCAGAAATCTGACCCTACTGGTGTCTCGTAACAGGGAACAGCTGCAGTGGATGGCAACTAGCACCTTCATAAGCAGAACCCCTGATGGTGTCACCTGCTCTGAGTGCCTTCTTATGCCTTGGGAGACAAGTCTGCTGCTAGTTCAGGTTGTACAAAAGAGAAAGCAAAAGGATCAAAGGGGGAATGTTCACAGCAAGAAACAGTGACTGAGTGGAGAGGCTGCCTGCATGCAGAGCCACCAGCAAGGCTGTGAGGATCCCCATCCACACCTCCTGGAGCTGCCCCACCACCACATCCCCAAAGGGAAACAGCGGTGATTGAAGCTATGAGCACTTCAACAGGCATGTGAGGTGAGGAAGGGGTCGTGAGCTCTATGGCTGAAGCCTCTGAAGAAAAGGGACCTACCCAACAACTAGCAGGTAATACTGAAGCAGAGGAGGTTTTGAAAAGATATTGAGGTAGTCTTTTGCAATATGTCTACATTATTTGAGAATAGAGAAGATACATATTCCACCTGCTAGGACTCCACCTAATAGCCAACTATATCTACAGCTGGTTTGCTGCAGAAGTACCTACAATCAGGAGTCTCAGGAGGGAGACAAGATCAACAGTACACCCTTGTCCAAGTTTCTTTCAATTAAACATTACTGAAATTTTACAGAAGTATTGCTAATGCATCCAGCTATGTCACTGATGGGGAACTTCAAATTCATTCACCTATGCTTTTTAGAACCAGTAACTAAAATCAGTATACCCATGGAAGCAGTGGTTGAGTGACCCAGGATATTCCTTCTTATTTTCCAAAGGAACTCTATGCAGAAGGAACTTTTCCTCTAAGATATAGCAACTACAGTATTTTGTTTAGACTCACTGATGGACATGGAACCTCTTTCTACAACTCACACTTCACTTCCCTAAAGTTAAATCTGTGATAAAGACAACCCTTATGACACACCGAATAATATTTTATAAGCAATGATCAACTTAAGCCACAATCAAGAGCTGCATTCAATCCTCCAGGTTCTCTCCCACAGAGAAAGCCACCTGGCAGACAGGCCCTGGTAGAGAGGCAATCTGTAGCAGACTGACCTGAGACGGGACAAGAACCAGACACGAGACTGCCACAAGTATAGTGTAGGCACAAAGGAAAATTCAGGGGGAACACCTTTCCTGCCTATGAGTTGGAGGCCACAACATATCTGAGAGACAAAATGTGCCCTTGAGCATCAAGCCCATCTGGGGGTACAGGTAAAGGAGGGCCAAAGGACAATGGTGAGAAGAGACAAGAGCAGGACCTTGCTTGAGGGAGATGCTCTTGTAGCCACCTCTGAAAAAAGACAGATGGGGTATGTGAGCATAAAGAAAGGTAAAAAGTGCAAAAAGGTCTCCTTTGAGGAAGACCCTGGTTTACATGAGTATTTGGTGTTTATACTTTCAAGAGGATGTATTACAAAAACATTTTATTCAATTAATTGAACTGAGACAAGAAAACCCTCTGAGAATTTACAAGGTAGAATTTGTAGTCAGAGTTACAGGATATCTTGTATCAATCTGAAGTTGTAAAGTTTGTACGGTGGAGCCATCATATTTTTCATTTAATTGCAACTCTTTGAAGGGTTGTCCAAATTTGCAATTTGATTGCTTGTATTAGGATTGTTTTCCCATTTTGCAGTGTAAAACAGACACCCTGTCCACCTCTTACCTCCATAAAATGAAAATGCAAGCAGAGAAGCAAGGCAGAAATGGCTTTTGTAGGCTCACTCAGTGCACCAATACACTGCAGAGTTATCTAATTCACTCTCTGTTTTGTAAAATGTTGAATTTGTGTCAATTTCATGAGTTAAAGGCTGGGGTTGAGCAGGAAAAGGAAAGATTGAGTTTGCATAGTGAGAAATTGTTCAGTATTAATAAAACTTCCAACTTAATGTAAACCAATTTTATTTACCCTGAAAATCATTCTTGCATTATGTAGGAAAAACCCAAGAATTTTATTTTGTTGCTGCAGCCAGTGAAAATACTGAAATCTGCATTAAGTCAGCTCTCTAATAGTACTAACCTATCAGGAAAACATAGTTCCATAATTAAAAAGAAATAATTTCTCCTGTTTTCTACATTTTTATAGGAAAGATCCAACTTATGGAAAATAATTATCAGTAGTGCTTTGTAGCCAAGAAGCTCCTCCCAGGGAGCCGCCGTCTGGGAGGCAGCAGGGGCAGTCCCACATCACATGCTCAACCTCTCTTGCTGCTGATATCCACGTGTTTCAGGGGAACAGGTTTGGCTCTTTCAAAGTACAAAGTGAAGGACAGGCTCCTCTCACTTTTCATCTGGATGGTGATGACAGGGGGAAAATCCCTACATTCTCTCTGCACTGACAACACATCGCGTCTTCCAGTACAAAACATGGAGGAAAACTTTGTGCATTCACGTAAATGGGTTGTCACTGGTATGCATTCTCTGCTTGCTGTACTAAAATTTCAGGGTGATCAGCATCTGAGCATAATGAATATGGTGCTTAATTGAACCAAATCTCTCTGACACAACCAGCCTTATTCCTGAATGCAAATAAGAAATAATAAAAAAATAAGATCTTCAACAAGTAAACAATCCAAATACTGGTTCAGCTCATGAAATCAAGGCTAGAGATCTTTTTTCCATATGAAGTATGTTATTTCTCTTTGACCACCTAAGGGTAAGTCACACCAGCTGTAAGCAAACCCAGACACCTGAACTGGAAACTAAACAAGACTCCATCCTGCTATTTTTTCCCCTGCATTTTCATTCATCCTTGCAGAGGTACATTATTCCAGCATCAGTGCAAATGGGGTGAGTTAGCTTCAAGCACTGGGATGGTCATATAAAGACCCTTCTGCATGTTATCAAAAGGTTTCAGGTCAGTAGATTCTCAGTATCTGGAGCAGGGACTTTCAGACTCCCGGAGATACCAGCACCGCAGGAAACCTCCTGAGGCTGCAATCACCCAGGACTCAGAGTCAAGAGCCCCCTGTATGTCTGCACTGCCCCTTCATCCCGGTCTGACATGGCACACACATATGCATAGATAGCCAAAGATATACTTTGGATGTAAACATACTCTTTTGGCCAAGCTGGTCGTAAGATGGACTCATGACAGAAACAGATTCAGTAAGAAGGGCTCTCTGTCCTAAATTAACTGTCATCAAATACAAGTGCAGAAGATTTCAATTAGTAGTTTATTATAGAACACTTCATTAAAGAGAGAGAGGAAAAGAGAAAGAACAAAGCAGACTTATCTCCTGAATCATGAAAGGAACAAATCCACAAATGCTGACAAATTTCTTCTAATAAATCTTTAGTAAACAGCTGCTGCCTCATTAAAAAAAAAAAAAACCTAAAAAAAGCCAAACCCAAACAACAAACAGCCCCCCAAAATACACATTCTGCTTAGTAATAAATCTGTCTTATCTGCCAAGACTTTTATAAGGGCAGAAAACTGTTCTCTTCAGATGTTACCAAGGTTATTTATTTAGATATCTATCATCATTTCTTTGAAGTTCATGTGAAAAAGATCCTAAAAGGTCCTAAAAGGATATCATCTATATTTTACCATTAGTGACTACAGAGAGTTAGTGACTCATTCTTGATCTCACCCTAATCAATGGCATTACTCATTCACTTTGATAGGCACAAGATGAAACTCTAAAGTTGAAATCTTAATTTCCTAAAATCAACAGATTTTTTCTATTCATTTTACTAGGTTCAGGATTTCAACCTGAAGCTTTGAAGGGAACAGAATTATTCTCTCCTTTGTAGAGGCCTAATGCAGTGTTTGTGTGCCCTAAATCCCTCTTAAATATGGTCTGAGGGCTCTGATAATGTATAGCGCTTACATCTCTCACCTCAGTAATGGCAAAGTTCTCCTCAGAAAGCAGTACAGCATTTCTGGCATATTTTATTATACTTTTTGGTCATATTTTAAAATGTAAAAGTCAATAAAAGAAATGCAAGTCTGCTTTGTTTTTGTTATTTTTTTTCCAAACAAGACTGCATACCCTGTATGTACACAGAGTTAGCAATCCACACACATATTTAGCCCTGCGTTGAATGGCAAAATCTGTTTCCTACTTACACTCCAATATCATTTACAGACATTACGGTATCAGTTGCATGGATGACACATGTGCTACCCTGTTTCCCTTGTTTATAGCCCCAGGACGAGAGTTTTTCTTCTGTTAAGGAAAAAAAAATGCAGGAAAATATTCCTTCCAAAATGCCAGTTGTACATAGTCCATGATGACGAGTAAACAGGCAAGAGAAAAAAGTCGATAGACTCGGGAATAGAACTCACAGCCTCAGGAACACTGTGCACAGTCCTTTTCTGACTACCACTGGCTTCAGGTAAGAATAGACTATTTGAAATACGGAGGCGTCTTTCTAATTTTGGCCGTCCCTGGCCAACACAAAACACAAAACTCTAGACTGTATGCATTATAAATAGACCAAAACATTCTCTTCCATATATATTTTTGATTCTCATTTGATTAGGTAGGAAGAACCCTAGAGATTTAGTGTTTTTATATTATATATTCAAATTATATCTTGTACACTTTAAAGTCAGTCTAAATCAACATGTAAGAAGCATCAATGGACTCACTGGCCACACTTACATGCTGCATATATCTCATTTGCACAACTCCAACCTCCTGGAATGAGCTGGTTGGTTCCCCTTTTACAGGTGTTTCCTGTTTGCTAGGTTAGCATTTTTTCCCAAACAAAAAGCACCTATCTCTAGAGAGTCTTCTCTAGTCTAATTTAGTTTAGGAGAGGCCTCTAGAAGTCATCCCAAAACATCCACTGCTCTCCCTTCATCCAGTGATCCAGTCACCTTGACAGAGGATGCATTCAGTCTTTCAGACACTGTTTGCTCTTGGTAAATCCGTGCTGCCATACATTAGCATTTGCAGGCCTGACTGGTCTAGATCCTCCTTCCTGAAAATGGGTGTAACATTTTTTATTTTCAGTCCTCAGGAAACTCCCTTATCCACATGACCTTTCAAAGAGACAGTGAGAGGCCTTACAACTTGTCAACTCCTCAGCACCTTTGGATGAATCACAGATCCATGTAAACCCTGGTACAATCTGCATATTTAATAAAGGAACGGTTTTTATCATTTTGACCTTATATATTGGATATTTAAAACCTAACTTTGTGTGTTTACGAAAAACCCACTTATGTTCTTATTTGGTTAAGCATATCCAAAAATGTAAGGAATATATATAAATCTGTTTTAACAGTAGGTTATGTAGATTCGGTTTATCCCAGGCATCCCTGCCCCTGGACTGTGAGGCAACTCAGTTTCCTATTCATCTCTTCCACCTTTTTTCCTTGCTCCTCCTGTCATTACTTTTGTTTATGTCTATCTCAAAGCTCAGGCATTTTTTTTCCATATCCCTTAACACACCCCAACCACACCTACTAATATTACAAGCCATACCACTAAACTCAGAAAGGCTAAGATGAGCTTTCACTGCACTGTAGAAATGAAAGTATCTTTGTATTAACCTTTTGCAATCATGTAGAAAACAAGGTAAGAGCAGAAAACATAGCACACAACTCTCCTATCCTTAAAAAAGGTAATAAGCAAATTTCCTTATTAAGGAATCACATTCAATTGCAAACAAATTTCTTGTGGTAACAGATGTCACAATACTAGTGTTGCATTCACCTAGTCCCAGCACATGGGACATCCAGTCAATGGTATTGCAATAACTCTTAATCCATGTACTTTGATTATATAAACGAGAAACCCTTAATCTTCTGTACAAAATACTGCAAAGAGCAATGCAGAATCTTTCAGTCAACTCCATTCCTCTGCAGCATGGCACCAGGCTTGATTTCAAAGCACCCTTACTTGTACCAGTGAAAGGACAGAACCTGAATGAGGGACACTTGCATTTTTGGGGAAGCCCCAGACATCAGTTCTGGTGCAAACCAGACACAGACTCAGTGTTGCTCATGAATCAGTTCATCTCTCTCCCCAGCCCAGGGGTGGCACAGATGCAGGATCACACAGGTTAACTGAAAAGATATTGAACCTGCTGGTTGGATAGACTATGTGGACATGAAGATATCTTAAGGAGAGATGGTGTCAATGACTGCCATCAATCAAGACTTTGATCTGTAGACAATCTTGTCTCTAGGGAATGACAGTTCATAAACTTAATGGCTATGCTAACAGCCTTCATTCAGGCTACTGAAAAGCCATAGCTGACTACTTCAATAGACTGAGATAATAAGACAATAGAAGCTTCTGCTCTAGGCAATCCTGCACGGGATAAAACCTAAGTACTCTTAATATCCCCATCTATGTTATTTGAAAAAAAAAATCTTTAATATGTTCTCCATATATCCAGGGAGAATAGAAGTCAGCATATCCATTAGCTTTCACTACATCTGAGATTGCCTGAAAAAAATCCACAGATGAGCCAGCATAGCTCATTAACTCAAGGGCATTGCTACTTCTGTTGCTTCCAGGATCTGTGGACAATCTGACCACTTGTGCTACCCAGAGCAAGCATCCTGCACAATCAAAGCAGCCCACAGGCACACTAGGCACTGAGCAACATGGACATACAAATGGCTCTGCATAGTCTGCTAAATGGGATTTTCTTGGCTCTGCTAGGCCTCACAGAGTCACTGTTTTGCACCAGTTTTCTCAGCATGCATGGCTTCGTCAGTCTCTATCAGCTGGGTCAGAACCAGGTGAGTGCACCTCTGTTCAAGCTAATAAAGTCTTCCAGAAATGGGAGCTCTGAAAAGTAAAGTAAGAGATGCCAAACGGCTTCGTGGGAGCCAGGCTGTCCTTGACATGGATGACAGGCAGATCCTGCTGCATCCTAAGCAGCTCCATTCAATGCTGTTCTCATGCATTTGCATCACCTGTCCTGTCCAGGCATTCCCTTATCCGCTTGTCACAGATCTCTCCCTTCCTCCTCCCATTAACCTGGGAGATAAAAGCAGGCTGTTGGAGACAAATTCTCAAGCAGCCACTTTGCCAGAGAGACAGAACAGGTCACATGGATTTTTTTGGGGCCAAGTTATTTTTTTTCCTTGTTCTTTCAGAGCCTGCTACTTTTGACAATATTATTTCCTAAAGAAAATCCTACACTTACTTTAATAATGCCCCGAAAGCTCAAAATGAACCAAGTCTACAGATGCAAGAGAAGACATATCAATTAACAACAATTAACCCCCCCCACACACAACAACCTAACACAAAAAAAATAAATTGGGAGAACTAAAATGAACTCATGTTTTTTCCTGATTTCCTCTAATATGTTTTCCTCTGTCAAAAATTACCTCCCCTCAACTTCTAGTTCTACATAGTGAAATTATGATATTCTAAAGCCATATAAATATCACCATCAACTAATGTCATAAAATACTACTATTATATACAGATTTTAAAAGAAAAAGGGCAATGACAAGTTATTTACTACATTTCTAGAAGCCTAAGGCATAGATTTATTTAAAATACACTGTAGTATGATTGCTTCCTCAGAATTATTATACAGTTAACATCTCATATAAAATTAAATGATTAACATGGTAAAACAAATTTACTTCGCAAAAGAAAAGCTCTGTCACAACATTGTATTTTAGGCACAACACTGTATTTATAAACTCTCCCCAAAACATACTGGAACTGCCAAATCCATGCTTGACACACAATTCATACAGCCCTGCTAAGAAATGAGTGAAACCAGGCAGTGCTAGAGATGTAGGCGTGCAAATGCCATCTGAAGACATCTTTGTGGAAAAGTGCCAGTTTGGTTGTGTAACTGGAGGCCCAGAACTCACATCAAGGAACAGTTATATTCCCTACTACTGTGGCAATGATCTGATTATTTAATCTCGCTGAGAGATGTCTTTAGCAATTTTTATTAGCAAATTGGCTCCACTGTATTTGCAGGCATGACATTAATGCTATTTGGGGGCTGTGCCATGTCAAAAGAGCAGGATTTGTGCCTGACCTATGTCTGAGAAAGTCATTCATATCATCTGTCAAGAAGAAAGCTTGCTGAGCACATTGTGTCCTTTAAAATTCTATTCCAGGAAGAATCAGTCACCACACAAGTTGTTTCCACAGTTCACTACTGCAACTGCCTGTCCTACATGAACTCCATAGGCTAACAGGAATGATCTCATTTGGAGCACAAAACTAAAAAAGAAAGTAGGACTAAAATATCCAGCAAGGAATTGTTATAGACGCAAATAAGGGAAAT